>LUCM01009413.1:340931-354226 GCA_008360955.1 Fasciolopsis buskii
GTTAATCCCTTACTTTCAATTCTAAATGATTTTGATTTGGTGACCAAGATAGAGTACTTTCGACTACATCCACTTTAACTGACACTAGGAGAGCTGAGAGACTAAAACCGTTGTCAATTTATCATTGATATGCATATGTAAATTACAAGTAGTATCGGGATGAGTGAACAAAATTTGCCAGGGGGCACACGACCGGGTTCGCAGTTACTGCCGCTCGTCAGGTATGCGTACCCGGGGCTCTTATATATATATATATATTGCATCTACCAATAACGCTGTGTTAATAACTATATCATTCACAATTGGAACAACTAATCACTTGTAGTGGTTTACAAAATCTACTGCTTACGGTCACGACGATGGTTTGAACAGCCTGCATCTTCGTAAGCATTTTATTACAGTTAAAGTTCCCCAATGACTACTTGTGGATGCATGTTACGCGGGTTTCGAATACGGTCAAAAAAGTCTACCGTGTTTCATTATCCGTGATTTACCCTAATAATCCGGTTTCGTGGTCGCAAAATCGGAAATTATCGGGGTGGTTGAAATATCGGTAAACTTTTGTTATTCTTTTTGTGAACCGTGCAACAGTATTCCTTTAATCTTATCCCGGTATAAATTAACGACAGGCAACAGTTGCTTTGGGAAAAGGTGCATACGTATTCGCGCCAGATGTAATTCTTTTCAAAGTTTTGAGTTTCCAGCCTATAACCTATTGTATGCGGTCACATGTGGAAGCAAGTGGATTGATCCAGGTCATACAAGTGCGCAGCCTATTAGAAACACGAGTCCTGCTATCCGCCCTATGAAGCAAAACGTTTCTGTCGGGTACACGTCAAAGCCAGAAGGCGAGAACTCAGGATTATACGCAGATCCAATAACAACTCATAAAACAACGTGAAAGACAATAGTGATTGCCGTCAAATATGTTCATTCTAGTAAAAGGGATAGTAAGATCGGGAAAGATAGTACAATCCATGAAACCGCAATATTTTGGCAATTTTGACTGCCCTTATCGATTATATTTACTCATGGATTGGGTGGACCTAATGCGTTCAGCTGTGTGAAATTATCAGCGTGCTGATAAATTTAGAAAAAAGTGGAATATAGCCAAAAGCGGTTAGTGGGGAACCGTGAGACTGAAACGGGAACGAAGGCCACAAACGGTGTGTGACAGAACAAAAAGCGGAAATCGACCAACGAAAATTGAACAGTTCTACCCGGCAGTTAACAGGGAGAAACTTAGGCCATCATCAGTCCGGATGAATTGCCATGCATCGTGTCGAATTCGATTCTAAGACAATATCACTTAGAGTTAGTTTTCTCCGCCATAACAATGGAACTACAAACCCGAACGATGAGCTTAGAGAGTCGAGAAATCGTCCAGTCCGTGAGACTTTCATGTTGCTCACTTGTGCGTGTGTGTATGCGTGTGTGTGTGTGTGTGTCTGTGGATGCACGTGATCGTGAAAATGTTCGCTGATTGTGGAGATTTAAAGGCTCACAACAACAAACGACTTTCGGGATCGATGAAATGAAACAAATTGCTAATGCCTACAGGTGTAATGTCAATGGATAAAAATGTTTTGGTTGCATTTCTTAATCTGTTAGGTTGTACATTCTTCGTTGATCTTTAACCAAACTGGATGTGAAAATTCACAGGTCCTCTGTTTTAAAGTTATTCACCTTAAGGTCACTAAACGCGACGATATCACACGGTGAATTATATCATGAAAAATGTGATTTAGTTGAAATCCAATTTATGTGTTCTCTTGTACACTTTCGCCCCAATTTCTGACACCTTCTTTAGCCATTAGAATCTTGCTGGAATAGGGCGAACAAATGAAAAATGTTATTTGGAAACAATTCGATGTTACTGCTGGGCGCGAAAGAAAAAACACAACCATTGTTATGCACGTGTGTTGCCCATTTTCGGCCGGAGAAAGAAGTCGACAAATTATCTTCATGCATTATTCCATCCGGCTGAGACAAACCACCCACGAAGCAGAAATCGATTGATGTTGGATTGTCATTTTGTGTGGTGCTTAACGAACGAATGGTAACAAAACTTCCACCGTCTCTGGCCCGAGTAGAACTCGTGAATGTTGCATGCAATTCAGAATATAGGGTATACTAAAAAGAAAGATTCAGTTTGATGTTGGCCGTTGAGCTAATCGAGAAAGCAGAAGTGTTGTGTTCATTTGTCACACTGATACGGAAGTGTACAACTAAACGAAAACCGAAATGAACTTTTAGATATCTTAAGACTGACCAGTTCTTCTGAACGCTGACCCAATCGAATGGTCGTGGCTACTGTCTCGTTTACTGAGCGGTAGTTGAACGTTGAAAAACCGAGGGGCTAGCAGTGAGACTCAGTCGATCGGACGAGACCTTTCGTATCAAAACCTTGAGGTATTTCGGTCTGACAATCTGTAGGCCCGTTTCGTGGAAACGTCTTTCCTTATTTTGTTTTACAATTTGTTTGTTTTACAATTCGTTTGTTTGAGTGACTGATCGGTTGATTCATTGACTAAATACGTGAAGGAGCAGGCAGGTAATTTCGGCTGATAGATGAGCTTGACTAGTGAGTAAATGAGGGAACATTATATTATACCTGCATTGTATTCGGGCTTTAGCACGTTTTGCACTACATTCTAGTCTGTTAAAACATTGCAAAATTATACAAAACTGGACCCATATGCAAAATGTTTGTCAGGTCCGAATTGAATTCCAGAGTTCCGCGAAAAATTTACCATGTCTCCGTGGCTCTCAGGGGAGATAGTTAATCAAGAAATGCCTGCCTGGGGATATACGACCTGGGATCTCAAATCTCGATGGGCAATTCTTCGAACCGTATCAAACTCAACCAATCAACGCTGCACAACTCTTGAAATCTGTTGTTGACTCGTACCATCTTTAAGAAGGACTCGTACAATGAAAGTGGTAACTGCATGGGTGTCTGACTAATAACCGATAATGCCAAATCTGCTGACATTCGTCATTTTTTATAGGTTATGCATCACGCCGACCTTATTTTATGGCATTTCCTACTCACAATGCCGCATGTATTTGTGGACTGAAGAGGCGTATTATATAAGTGGAGCATTTTAGGGTAACTGGGATCTAACACTCAAGGCCAGTCACGAACAAAATATTTTTGTTTAGAAAAGATCTTGATTTACGTCAAAGTTGACCTTGCGTCAAGGTCATCTGAGCCCATTGCGTTACCCGCTTATGTTGTTACCGTGACACTGAAATGGGGTGAAACACAATGAAATCTTACGTTTACACAAGTTAGTGGGTAATGGACTAATTAGGATGCTTCACTCAATTTGAAATCTTGCGTTCATGATTTCTAACGTTTTAACTAGACAAGAGCACCTTTAAATGAAAGCAGACGAAAAACTCTGCCAGAAACTTGGTTTTATTGGAGAAAACCAGTCATATCCGAAAGTGTCCTAATGATTATGCATGTTCACGTTAAAATTTTATGACAGGAATTTTTATCTTCAATTAATGTGCAGATTATTACCGAAACTTCATCCACTATTGTCCGGGAATAGTTGAATGACGCCAAGTATCAGCGGATATGGAGTAAGCTAGAAGTATAATCTTCATACGCGAAAGCTGACAATGCTGGGTACCTTAATCTAGCAGCCTGCTAATATTGTCGATGACGGCAGGGCTTGTGGAGGCCCGCAGGGCACTTACAAAATGAGGATTTCTCGACAGAACTTCTTCAAAAACATTTCAATATTTTCTTTTCCCCACCGAAATTGTTCACCACTGCACGAACAAAATGATAGAAACCTTTCAAATAGATCAAAAGAAAACGCACTGCGAGTAGGGAAAATTTTGTCCTTGGGGAGATTGAGATGGTCCGGTTATCCTCATAATGTAAACAACGTAAAGGAACGACAGTATCTCTGAAAGAAGATCCATGTGTCGCAAACATGTCAACCTTAATAGAGTAGCTTCCTTCCAATTTGAATTAAATTAGAGAAAAATCAGACAGTTCTAGGATATGATTTATATAAAAACCTCACGATCTGAATATTAATCCTGCCCAAAATGAGTAATCTAATCAGTAAACACTCACGTAGAAATCCTAAAGCTGCGTAGATCAAAGGTAAAAGCACTTTCATACTAGAGATGCTGGAAACCATACCAAAGTGATCAAAAATTTACTGGAGGGCACCGATGAAACCACTGATTGCCACTGTTTATTGATGTCGAATTTCTAGCAACATAAACCCCAAAATGTTGCAAACAACTGGCGCTTTTTTCTCCCTGGGGGGTGCGTAAAGCACCTTGGATTAAATAAACATATAGTGGCTAAAATGGGATATTTTCTGTATTTTCAGTTTGTTTATTTGTTTGTTTGTTTGTTTGTTTGTTGGATAGCTTCTAAGCTTAGGGCTTGTTAACCAAAGATTGTAGTTGAATAAAGCGAATACAAACCCAAATATTTGCGGGTTTATGATGTTGTATATTGAAAAGAAATGTGTCCACGTAAAGCTTATTGCATGAGCTTCGGCTATATATATATATATATGTATATATATATATATATATATATATATATACACGATCCCGGGAAATTTTGTCCACTCATCCAGATACAACTTACAATTTTTATTAAGACATTAATATTCTGGGGCATCCTGCCCTCGTTCCTAAGGTTGGTTCAGCCCAACTGACAAAGAATTATCAACAAATCACAATTGTGGTTTTTCTGTGACCTCTTCGACGAAGAGCTTCCATGCACACTCCCGACGCTGCATTATATATAGAGAGAGCATTAGTTTTATCAAATCACCACTTGAGTTGGACATTGCATTTCTTTGAGTGGCAATCTGTTGGCATTCGACTGGTTCTTCGTTTGAACTACGACTTGTCACTTTCAAGTTTGCTTTATTGACCTTCGAAGGATTTACAAATGCAATACCTTAGAAACTCATCCAACCGAATGGCCACTCGCTGCCTGACAAAAATTTGGTCGTAGATTACGGGGATAAAATATGACACATGGAACATGTCAAATGGTGGGCTTATCGCACCGCTTTGCTCATTTTCTGTAGACCGAGAAATGCTACTTTCATTTTATTTAGCACCACCACTCTGCGTCATTGCTCGTCCGGACAGTTTAATTTCGCGAACAGTTTCCGCATGTGCGAGTGCACTTTATAGATTCTATTGATTAAGACGGATTTATGCGATTTGTCGTTCTCTATTTGTTATTATATATGACTTTTCGGTAATTTATGTGCTATTTTATATCGGTCTATACGAAGAGAATCTTTGTCTAACCAGGGATCTCACATCTTGTTGGTCAACGCCTCATTCTTCTTCATAACTCTTACCCGCTATGATTGAGATAGCACATCATCGAGCATCTATCTATACCTAACCCAGTACTGTAAATCATCGAGATATTGTCCAACTGTTTCGACCATGTTAGGAATTACCAGCATGCACTGGTCTGAGTCGCACGAACGCGAGCATCCCGGTTTTCTAACAGTAGTGCAGTTCACTATCCCCACTATGCTGTCTGCTATTTTTTCTTGTTGCGATAATTGGTTACTTCCACAGCTCATTTCCTTCTGGAGTCTGCAGTTTCATCACAAATGTTCTACCGGTTTCGCGATCGTTGACGGTCAGCTCTTTCACTGATTGCCAAAACTCCACCAGCCGCATATACCGGTTTCTGCCTACGTTTATGCATTCTCGTTTATCATCAATTCAGCGGGGACTGCGTGAGATTCCTGAATTGTCAGGATTCGAATTTGGTTATGTTAAAACAAATGGGAATTAAATCCAAGAGCAATAAGAATATGTCGCATAACTAACTCTGTTCGTCTCTTCTCCCGTAATATGTATATGCATGCGATGGAATTCAAATGAGGACCGATTTGGGACAGCATTAAGTTCCACGCATCCGTCAGGATTATGTTTGAGACCGAGTAACGTGGAATACAAGATGGTATCAAAAATTTTCTGTTGTTTGGTGTGGGTTCTGACTGAGTAGAAACGGTAACGGAAACAGGAACACACTCAGCGCAACTGAACAGCCGAACAGCCAGATCGAGAGATAAGCTACTAAGTTAATTTGTAAAAGGAAGGGACAACAATCCGCACTTTGGAATATGCCATATCTACGACCTAACGATTTTGGATTCCTTTATCTTAATCTGGCTCAGTGCAGAAAAGCAGGTGCTGAGAAATTTGAGATGAATGGGACAGCCAGATGACTAAAGTGTATTAATGTGAGAAGACCGGAACGCACGGTCAGGGAGTGATGCGTAGTTAAGAGAAGCACAGATTGAGCTTTTTCTGTGGCGTTAGATACTTGCAAATTATGTCAATTAAGGAGGAGGCTGCATCTAGCTTACCGCGGCTTTCCTTGTAGACAGATTGTTGAAAGCCGTCAGGAATTGTAAACCGCACTTGCAAACGTTATGAGATAGGCAACTTCACCAACTTCAAACTAGCAGAAATGATATCAATTGATTCGAAATGATTTGACAGAATTCGGTTTGTTATAGCTCTGGGAATAGGTGAGGTTTCCATTGGATTCCAGCAGTCGCGAATATTCTTAGATCATGTACAGGACTGTGCAGAAAATGGAGAACGACCAGTTGTGCGACTAAGATTATTAGAATGTCATTTTTGTCTTTACCTCGTTCAGTTGAAGAGAGGATTTTTTTTCGGGGAACATGAAATGACATGATCCGAGATGGGCGGTGTATCAGATGCGAAGTGAGTTGACGAGGCACGCAAAAGATCAGCTTCTATGAACAGTTCAGGTTCTTGCTGCATATCGCTTGTATTTGTAAGCACACGGTCCAAATGGAGTCCGAAATTTTTATTGAATGCTGTATCGTACTTTATTGTATGAACTTTTGCGTACAAAAATAATGACTCATTTCAGTCAAAAACGTGATCGTAAAAAATAAAAATAGGAGAAAATTTGCGCTTATCTTCTTGTAAAAATTGCGAAAAGACTTCCAGGAATTATCCGAGCACATTACGATAGGTGGCTCAGGAATTCGGCTAAAACACGGTCCCAATTTGTCAAAATGTGTGTGCTCTATTTTGGTAATATAAAATGACAAGAAGACAGGCCGGCGGTTCACTTGTCTGTTGGATAACGAGACAAGTTACCTTCTCCGTATCTTATCCCACCATGTGTGTTGTTCTTTTTGGCATACCCACGCGTAAGATCCATGTTTTGACTAGCTAAGCATTCTCGATCCGACATGTCAGTATGCTCAACACTTATCTCCCCCGGCCGCCGGCTGGAGAAATCACGTGGTCCAATTGCACTGTGACCACCTTGTGCTTGTTCGTTGAAAACGTCGAGTAGTCTGTCGCGGAACGCTTGTTACCTGTTTGGTCAGCTACTTTTGAATAGCTCACATCAAAGGTCGATCGCCCTGTACGCCTGTTTTTATCACCTTCTTTTTTATAATATTACTACTATTATGTGCACATTTATTTTTACGACACAATCGTTTAGAAAAGTGCTTAAATATTGTGCAATATTGTGGAAGTATAATGATTTTTGGTTAGCAACTTTTAAAAATCTAGTTGTGAGGTAACTTGTTCGTGCTACATAAGTAAACCGGGTTTCAAAGATTGAAATGCAGTGGGCGGAAACTTATAATACTTTTACTGGCAATAATAGCAAGGAATATGGTCGATCGTATTGATGCATGAACCACAGACTACAACTGCAACTCACAGTAGATGTTATTTACAAGACGTTGGTTTATATATACATATACATAGTAAGTAGTATCTGGATGCGTGTGCAAAATTTGCCCGGGGGCACACGACATGTTTCTCGGTTATTGTCGCTCTTCAGATATATATATATATATATATAGTAAGAACTGTAAACAGTTTATCGTAGTACACTTGGATTTCAGTCGGCCAGATTGGTTTGTTTCTGGGCGCATGGAACTGGATTGCTTAATCCAATCATTATTGCTTCTTCTGGCACCAGAAATTTGAGGTTTTATTGTGTAATGATGCCTTGAACGAAGAAAGTGACTCGAATTTGTTTTGTTATCAACAGAAGCTCGGCGCTAGATGATCTAGGATTTCGGCCGAGGTAACTACCGGTTACGGCTTGCATCACAAATTTCACCAACCATTTGGGCACTTATTCTGACGTGCGAAATGATTGTTTCCGGTTAGTCCTTCCACCTTTGTTGTCAACACAAATGCAAATGAAGTGGTATGCAACACGAGTGACAGAATTGTTACGGGATTACGTTCGCTATTGTCGAGATCAATCCTTCTGCCCGGAGGCGACTGGAAGCTTCGGACTGGGAAGGTAGTGTTCAAAACAGACGTGAGTTTTCGTCGTCACTCACTTAGCCAATGGTCCTATTTGAATTTCACTGTGAGAAACTTCCAAATTTCTCCATATTGGACCAAACAGTTTAGTTGCTTTGCATGGAAGTTTATTTTACCCAGTTTTATGCAAATTTTACCATGTGTCCGTCCTTCATTTCTATAAATATGAGGTGTTTCACATGAGCAGCTGACAAGAGTACAAGTTAACATCTCGCCAAATTAGTCTACAATCGGTTCTAATGGATTGGATGTAGGGGACAAACAATGTTTCATGCATTTAACCGGCTAGATATCTTTAAGCCAATAACCATCGCGGGATGTTTGCTTTTCATGTTAGCGATCTGTTATCATTGTGATTGGTCGATTGTAGCCGCAGACAATGACCAAGCTGCACCACACTTGCCAACAAGGGTTGTACATCAACTTAACACACAACTTTAGTTGATTTCTTTGGTGGGTGAACATTTCACGGAATAGATCATGCAAGTCATATTTGTTTTATTTGAGCCTAGTAAAACAAGTGTGTCCAAATTGCTGATAGACCGTCGGTTTGACTAGCATCATGATGCGATTGCTGATGGTTAAATAGCGGAACGTTTGGACGGAAAAGTGGCAAGTTAGTTGGTAATTATATGATCTAAAATGCAGGATCCTCTAGTGAAATCCAGAACAAAGTTTCTGGATTTGAGGCATGATAAGATTATAAGTGGGTAAGAGAGTGTTAACAAGTGGTTGATCAGTTGATAGACAGATTGATTAATTTATTGGCTGATTGACTGAGCAAACTGATTAGCGCGTGAATGAGTGGGTGTTGGAATGTGTGTGATCTAGCGAGTCCACTTTAGGGATTGTTAGTTCTATAGCTTGGAAATTCAGTGGAGGAAACTAAATCCCCAAACGGAATTCTAAATTGACAGAACCATGTGATGAAAAGCAAAATACATGTGGCTGTCCGTTGAGCGTGAACAATTTTCTTCCTCTTCCTTTAATGCTCGTGACACCATAAGTTCACCAACGTGGAAGAATAATCAAGGATTCAATTAGAAATGGTTGAACTACGATTTTTCGGATTCATTCTTATCTCCGTGGCAAGCTTTTCATTTATCTCGCATAGTTATTTATGTTTGTGTAACAACCCTCAACCTTTTCGGATGAATTCCAGTTTCCCTGTGGTATTTTTCACCCTTGTTTGTCAGTCATCACCCTGACTTAGTCTTCTCGTCGCTTTTTCCGTTGAACGTAAAATCAAACAAACCTAACTCACTTTTAAACGTTCAATCTATTCCTCCTCTTGTATGGGGCCAAGCGCTCATCAGTGAGCTATCGAATTTCCTTGGCATGACCAAACATGATCCTAGTTTCTACTGAGTGAATGAGACTTACTGATAAGATCCTAAGAATAACCCAATGGGAATTGAATGTACGACACATCCATAAATAGATCTGAATCAATGTTTACGGCAAGGTTGATTTGATGAGCCGAGGTTTAGTGTCACCTTCGGTGAGCAGATTGATTAGGTATAATAATTCCCATTGTATTCGAATCAGCATCAAGTGAGCTCACTTGAAAGCAGGCCCGCGAAACTGAGCTACACATCTCCGATTTTCACATTTTGGCAATTGTTGGGATCCGAAAAACCTGCTCAATTCAGCCTATCCCTTGGAGACGAGGAAACCCTGTCATCGTGCAATATCTTGGAAGGTCAAGCTATGAACAATGGCTTTTACCATCACTTGTGCAGTTTACGTAAAATTCTACTACAAGTGCTGCCCAATTGATGGGCTGTTTAGTGGTTTGTTTTCGCCGAAGTACCGTGCATTCGTATGCAGCACAATTGGAGTTGGTATAAATCCATTGGAACAGAATCACGTACATTATCTAATCCAAACAAATTAGGGAGTGAATCGGAAAATGCTGATCCATGCAATGCCTTATGTGGAAACGTTTCTTAAGTTAGTAATGCTCCCCTGGATAAACCGAAACGACTCACTATCACTTCCACGGACAAAGTTGTTTTGTACTGGCGATGACAAGTTTGCAATCTAAAAGCCATGCTCAATGATCACAACCCCGCGAAAACCGACAGCGCGCGCTGAGACCAACACGAGTTTTCGAAAATGTACGCCCTAATGACAACGGCCGACCAAGACATTTCATTGCCAAGCCAGTCGATCAGTTGAAGGCGTGTTGCTTGGACGATGCCACACAATGGAGAAAAGAAGGAACTGCGACAAGAACCGATAGGCAGCACGAGAATTATTTTACGCGGAAATGAATCTTCGTGACAGGGGTGACAAACAATACGAAAAATGATGGTAAACCACAAATAAACGATTAGTTGACAGCGAAAAACGAGTGAATCGGAATCGTTTTAGGGTAGATAAAACGGATTAAAATCATTTGTTTAATGATTGTGAAAGACACGCGCGCAAAATGCGACGGGAGGAACGGAAATAATCTCGGATTTCTGGGGCTGCAATTTTGCATCGAGTACTCCGTTTTTAATGAGAATACTGATAAGTCTACGAATGAAATTGCACTAGGCTTGAAAATAACTTCTAATTTATCTTTTCCGAGACGAAAATACGGATGGGGTGAGACCTACCATCAGATTGATATTCGCATTTACTTACTGGTCATGTCAGCAGGTACAGTTTCGAAAATATGAAAAACATGCCGGGATGTGTATCGGGAAATAGGACTACCTCGAATCGCCGAGGAGCAATCACATGATAAAATTCGCGGGACGGTCCAGGTGGTTCGAGAGATTCTTGAGGGTGAGTCCGTTGACTGGTATTTACAAACGTTTTCTTTAACAGCATACCTTGGTTGCACAGCTGCGCGTTTCGGACATAGCAAATGACCATCAACAACAATTCGTGTGCTGCAAAAAACGGTGTTTTCGTTCTCATACTCAGACATTGGCGATTTGTAGATTTTATCCGAGGCACGCCTGAGATTTGGGCACACCGGGAACAACACCATAAGTACTAGGATCTGCCTTAATTTCGTAATGATCTTTTTCATGCGATCATGAGGGTGAAAAAAATATAAATGACAGATGTTTTGCTTCACTAATTTGATTTCTTTTCTCGTTCTGAAACTCTGGCTCCCGCTGTGGGGGGAAATGATGATAAAAATCTGGCTTCAAGAAACCACGGAACAAACATGGGTGTAAAAAACAAGAAAATTTGCCAACTTTGCGGGTACGAGTTGCGTCTTAACCCATCGAGATGCATGTGAAAATATTTGGACTCTCGTTGGATGGTTGTCTTTCCTTTTGAACTACCATCATCATAATCGGCCAGCGTTAAACAGCAAGGCAAGTCTCACTGACCGCTGCCTTCTAACCAAGGTTAGATATGTTTATAAAATGAGTGAATATCCAAGGGGAACAGAGAGTGAACCTACACAGGTGGGAAAAGGTAAGATGCTGCTGTAGCCAATACACGGAACACAGTCTAACTGTACAAACGCACGTGTTTTCAATAATTTTGATTCGATAGAAAATGACAAAACGATCGCCACTGTTCACGGTTCACTACCATATCCCGCAGTATCTGCAGCCAACTAGCCAACGAGTCTTTCGGACCCCAACCACGAAGACGTGAGACACCTAATTCACTGAAATTCGCTGTACATTTCTTCATTCCACGTTGCCACTTCATCTGTTGACCTGCACATGGCTTCTTCCATTACGTGGGAGGAAGGCAAATTAGGGTACGATATGGTAGACGAGTGTTCATGTGCCATACACAACACGTGCCCCATTCAGCGCTGTCTACTAAGTTCCATGCGCCGAAATAAAGTATTCTGGGAGTCGGCACCTAGATTTCTGACCACCACATAATTCAACTGGTCACTCCATCCAATCCTAGCCATACTATGTATACATCGGTGATCGAAAACCTCCAACCGACGAATATCTCACACACGAATATTTCATGGCTCGCAACCGCACAACAGAACTGAACGTACTACAATACAGTACACACGACCTTTCAACTCCGGTTAATTACCAGGCCGACGCCACAAGTGCTTCAGTCCAGCGTAAGTTGCTCGAGCCTTGGATATACGCGCGTTTACCTCCACTGCCGAGCTTCCATCATTCGATACGCAGCTACCAATGTGGGAGAAACGATCCACAATCATGTGTTGCTCTCCATCCAGCACTAAGTTTGGCACTACTGTCGTCCAGTCCTGTAACACTCATTTACAGTTTGAAGAAACAAAGCACATGCCAAACCGAGCAACCGATCTCGACAGCCTATCTAGTGCCCGTTGTGCATGGCCCGCGGATTGAAACAGACACGCAACGCCATGTGCGTAATCTAGATCACACAGGTACTCTCCATTCCCCAGTTCGACGCCCACATCCTGGAGACCTTCCAAAGCATCTTCCACCACCTCGTCCATGACGAAGTTGAACAGGAATGGAGAGATGGGACATCCTTGTCATACGCCGCTAGTCGTTTTGAATAAACTTGGTAGTTCACCATATACCTTCGCGCGACCAAAGGTATCCGAGTACAATGCTCGCAACAGGTTTATGATCTTTGGCATACTACTCAGGTGGAGAGCACTGAATGGCGCTGTCCAATCCACGGAGTCGAAAGCACCTTTCAATTCGAGGAAGACTACGATCGTAGGACGGCGGTGAGTGTGGTGAATTTCAAGTATCTGTCGGAGAGTGAATATCTGGTCGATGCAACCTCGACCTGGCCGAAATCCGGCCTGTTGTTCGTGAATATTACTCTCGCGAATCGGTATCAAACGGCGCAGTATTATCGAAGCTAAGACCTTAGTAACTATCGGTATTGAACTAACGCCACGATGATTGCCACGGTCAATCCGTGTGCCCTTCTTGAAAATGGGTACAATCAGTGACTCATCCCACGATAGCGGGATACGCTCCTCGTTCCAAATATCA
>LUCM01009414.1:0-118922 GCA_008360955.1 Fasciolopsis buskii
CTATCGAATCAGAATGGTTGAAAACACGTGCGTTTGTACCGTTAGACTGTGTTTCGTGTGTTGGCTGCAGCAGCACCTTATCTTTTTTCGCCTGCGTAGGTCCACTCCCTGTTGCCATTGGATATTCACTGTTTTTGTGTAAACGTATAACTCTTGGGAAAGGCAGCGGTCAGTGAGGCTTGCCTTGCTGTTTAACGCTGAACGATGATGATGATAATGATAGATGGTTCAAAGTGACCAGTCGATGACGTGGGAAAGAATATCCAAACGGTAACCAGTGGCTCGTATTGGTAGGGTTTGGCCACCGAGTTAGGATCCTTCAGATCTCTCCCAAGCGGTCGCTGCTGACGGTAGATAATGTGGTTTTATGTCATGGTGCAAAGTTAATGGTCGTAGAAACTCAATTTAGTGGAAACGGACTAATTCATGATTTTTGATACAAGGACGTCATCCTCATCACTTGTCACAATGTTGGTAGCGGCTTTTTTGTTGCTCATCTAACGTGGGTATTTTGGGGCACTAGACTTTAGTTGGGCCTACTTACCGGCATTCCAGAAAGGCGAACCATTCGTCTCTGAACGAAGTAAATCGACCAAGTTTTTTACGTGTGCATTTTTAAAGACAGACTTGGTCGCAGTATTTGATTTTGTAGGGCATTTGATTCAGGTTGCGGCTATATGCGAAACGTTTCTGAATACTTCCGAGTCCGGATTTTTTTGATGTTAAGACACTTCCTCATTGGGTTCTCATACTTCCATAATCCAGAAACTTTGATGATCAGCAGATCCCGAGGATTAAGATCAATTTCATAGGATATAAAATAGTCTATTTTTATAGCTCCGGTATTTTTCCCATTACATTTGCTTAGATTTGTATTTAGTGAGTACGATCTCGTAGCTCATGTCATGAAGATTCCACCTAATCCGTGTTATTTTGCTTACCCAAACATTTCAGCCAAAAAAATCTGTACACAATGAGCCTTTTCGGAACTCAACCATTATTCGGCACTTCTCAGCCATCTGGTTTAACTGCTTCCGGAATCACAACCCAGCCTAGTTTGAATCTACCAAATTCAGGTGGTGTTTTTGGTGGCTTGAGCTTTGGAACGCAGAACAGTGGACTATTTCAGCCCGCTACATCTAAGCCATCTGGATCCCTGTTCCCGACTTTCAGCACTAATGTCACTCAACAAACTTCTTCTGTTTTCCCATCATTTTCAACCGCCACACAGCCCGGTGGCCTATTCGCTCCGCAAACTTCCCTCGGCCTGGGTTCCACTTTCAAACCGTCTCTACCCACAACCAGTTCTCTTTTCCAACCACAAGGAGGTAATTACTTAGGACACTCCGTTTTATTCGAACGAATTTGTACATGTTACCGGTTATCTTTTTTTAAATTTTCATGTTTTCTCCTGACTGTTCTTGTAGCCAGTTGCACATGACTGCATATTTACAACCAATTAGTAACTAATCTGGCTTGGAATTCTGGTCCAATGGGATAATTTCATTTCCGGCGTGTATAGTCTGACACCGGCCTATGGTCATTCTTGGTTTTTAGTCTAGATATTTTTTCCCCGATGGACCAAACGATAGATTTGAATTGACAAAAAATTTTCCTCATATCATCATCATCATTATCGTTCAGCGTTATACAGCAAGGCAAGCCTCACTGACCGCTGCCTTTTCGACAAGGTTACAAATGTCCATAAAATGAGTGAATATCCACGGGAAGAGAGAGTGGACCCACTACTCAACACTGCGCAGAAAATCATGGGACCTGTTGAAAATCAGCAGCATGAATCTTTTTTCATAAGATATTAAGTAAACAAAACACTCTTAATTGCGCGACTGATTGTCGTGATATGATGAAATGTGCACCTCCATCACTCGCTGTCTCCATTCAGTCCATGGGACTGGAGCTCAAAAAGAACAGTGGATCACTAATCACTGGGACAGGGACGAATTAAGGAGTAAGAAGTAGATCTCACGTGACAGACCAGAAACTTTGCCGCAAAAATCTTCGTCACCGTCTCGTTTGGGCTGTTGTCCCGTTACCTTTTTAGTCATGCTTTTAGGCTTGAGACTCCACCATTCGTCCACAAATAGCACCAAACCTAACTTTTCAATGATCACAATGGTTTAATAATTTGTTAGACGGGCTCATCCATATTCCCATATTTACTTCGCTTAATCGCCTTTGATGTCTGCACACCGTCAATTGGAGCATCTGGCCCTCTGTTGCGTAGCAATCCTCTTTGTGGTCGTTCGGATTCGGTCATATAGTCGGTTAGCACAGACAAACCTAACCAAATGGTGTTATGTTGCCGAGTTTGGTGGGTCTATGCACACACTGAAGCACAAGACACAAGTACTCGCGACGCACGATATCACAGGGGCGAGCACACAGCCTGTGGTCTAGTAGGACACGAACACACACACACACACACAGGTTGGAGACCCAAAAGTTCGGGCTCATGACTCAAGGCCCGTAGTCGCACAACGAATAGGACAGATCTGCTGCTCCCTTGAATAAGCAGCCACACGGAACAATAAGCGGCGCGAAATACGAACAGCTAGCCCAGCCCGCTAGCGGAAGAGAGAAGACGAACACAGAGTACTGCCGCGCGGTCATTAGTGACCCACCAACACAAGTCAGAATTCAAGTGAGCTCTATCGTTTATATAGTTTTGTTGGGTGGCCTTGATCGATGTGTGGACTAGCCAATCACAGAACGGGCTTTTATGAATCTTTTCGCGGACACATAAAAATATTCAACCGCGCAATATTTAAAATAACGTCAATTTCGAAATATTGAGAAAAGGACGGATTCTTATAGAAAATTAATAGCGGAAATGAAATCTGCGGCTGCGAAAACCTTGGAATGGTCATCGACCATAACAAAGGGTCAGGGTGCTGCATGTTTTTTGCGATTAGAGGGGTTTACTGAACAACTTTGTTCCTGAATCATTTAATAAAAGATAGTTTCTCATGATGTTGCTGGAAATTCATGTGCAGTGCGATCTCACCACCTCGGGATCAGGCACAACAGGTTATGGAGTAGTAAATTCCCAGGGCTATGGGTTCTCAGGGGTCTTTTATCCGAATTTCAAAGAAATAAGGTGTCAGCTACACAGATGGTGCACTTTCTCCGCTGAATCCTCCGAATTATTTGGTTGTTTTTAATGAGGGATTCGAGGCGATGTAATACTTCATTTGAAAAGCATTCATGATGGATCAAGTCAATTCAGTTACGCTTACCAATTCGTAAGCTGAACGCTGCTGATCAATTCACTGGGGTGACTATTGTAAATGAAATGAATAGCAGTGGTACGTGCTTCGCAATATTAACGGGGAAGTTTTGTTAGTCCATATGAACACCACTCAAAAGAGAAGAGAACCGTTAGGGGTTTGTTGAGACATGACTAAACATCGTGATGCACAATATTTATCATCCTTTTTCGTTTTTTTTATTTTTGTCCTTGTTTCCATACACACAGTTTCCTGCTTTTTAACCAATCCTGGTCCAAAGCAGTCGGGTTCAAGTAGACGATTAGCCAAATTAAATCACACTTTTCGGTAACATCCAGAGAGCAATTATATGAACTAGACATTGCTGAAATCGGCTTTCACATCAAGGTTTTTCCTCGTACTTTCACCTCTTTTCTTCCACATGGGAAATACCGTAGAATAACATCCATTAACTCATAATTATTCATTTTAATTGAATGCCCCCATATAAGTTCGTTCTGCAATGATCCCAACTTGCATTGTTCAACCTTTTCGAGGTACGGTGACAACACAAACAGTACAACAGCAGCCTGCCCAACAGAGCAGCGTGGACGCATTTTTCGCCTCTTTATGTCAGCCACTTTTGTTCAATGACGAACGGGACAAGATCGTGGCTCGTTGGAATCAGTTGCAAGCTATGTGGGGCACAGGTGTCGGATACTGCTCTCTCGGTGTCGCCCCCTACACACCGGAAAATACTTTTGCCCGATTCAAAGCTATTGCCTACAATCTGCTACCAACAAGTACCGATGAAGATGGTTTGGTTTGTCTCTATCTATCGCGGCCATTCTCTGAAGTGCTATCCCAGCGTCAGGGAGTTCAGGACATACTGTTTCGACTCTTGGGTGGACGTCCTACAATACAAATGGTTATAGAAGAAATTCGTCCGTGTCCCGAACAGGACAATTGTACTGAGGTGATTTTTAAAGTGATGGAAAGGCAAGCCACTGGTAAGTTGTAATTACTAAGTGTCTTGAATTATTCATATCTGCTTAGAAAAGGACTCGTCACATAGCATCAACATTCGAAAATGAAACGCTTCGCAGGTGCCATTTTTGCCAAAAATTATGGCAATTAATAAGCCGACTCCATATCCTCTAGTGTGAACATGGAATAAGTCATCGAGAAAGATCGCAAACCTGATGATTTGCTCAATTCAGAGTCATCCACTCGGTTCGACGAGAATTTCCAGTAAACCAGGTGAAGTGTCTGTGTCGTAATTAGTTGACCGTGATCCACTGGACTAAATCACGGTTAATAAATAATGGAAATCGCTGTTTGCTCACTTACGGATGGATTTAAGCTATATGGTTTATGAAGATAATAAATCCATACTCCTTCCCAGGAACGAAGAAGCCAGTATCATCTAAATTTGTACGCTGTGCTATGTGGTTTGCTCCTTGCAGGAGGATTTCGGTGATAAATCTCAACTGGGACCAGTGTGTTAGTTCGATGGATAAACGTTGTTCAGAAGTACCTTTCATAAATTACAAAAAAACAGACATGACCACCGTACAGATTGATTTCAACTGTTTCTCGTTTTACTCTCAACTGTGTACAAATATTCGTATGAAGTTTGATTCTAAAAAATATCGGTAACCGCACAGGAAAAATCGATAAGGAGAACAAAGGTCACCGAAATCACACGGATTGGGCAGCTGGATGAAGGTTACAACCGTCAGTCTTCCCATCTCCACACTGCTTACCGGGAAAAGGGGAGAGAAGTCAAATTCTAGTTGTCTGTATAAATCGGGCTTTTGACAACCAATGGCACTTGCTTCGGCGAATCGTAGCAGGCGGGCTGATTTTTGACAGCTTATTCGGAGTGCTTCTCTACGGTCACGGAATCTGTCGTGATCGACTAGATGTCTTGCGATTGAGCCACTCCGAATTCGCTACGTATTTAATGCTAGATTTTTAGTACTATGGTTTGAAACCCTCAGAGATAATCGTCTGTGTTCCCCCGATTTACCAACTACTTCAGATGCATTGGAAAAGGTGAAGAAGACAGGGAAGTTACCGGAAAGTTGGACCTTTCTAGACTAGATTCGGTGAACATCAGCTTCATGTTTTCCAACACGAAAGAAGCAGCACAGTCTGTCCTTCCAACAGTCTATCTTAGCCGTCCTTTAAAGGGCGGTCTTCTTTAAGACGTCAGCCGTTTTTGCTTTTGTCCCCCGTGTCTCTTCATAAATGGCAATAAATTTCCCTGGGTTGCCACTCATCTAATACAGAGAATGTGTCACGGGTCATCTTCAGATTTCTCAATAGAACAGATTCACTTTGCTCTGGTGAACAGTGATTGTGCAGGAAGTCGTTTGTACTCGATTGGACCAAAGGTTCTGAAGTTGAGATGGTGTCCACTCTATATCGACTCATGGAAAATGGGCCTGATTACGGACCCACCGAGTTCTTTATTTAACAAGTAGAAAACATTTTGTTTCTTATTCACTAGCGAGTCGTAGATTAGTGACATCTGTTAAACGTAATGCATGCTATTTGTTTTCCAGCATAGCAAATTTGATCCTGCTCACTTGACCAATCTGCTTGATTTCGGTTTTCCCTTTGTTCGGTTTCCGATGCTCTAATGCCTGTCATCTTGCATGAACAATCCACATGCGATTGTCTGTACCGTTTGGGTTGGATTTTTTCACAGCTTTCATGTAAACCATGTAAGCACCGACAAACCCACTTTTGTCTGCTTTACTCAGCCTGTTTCACTGTGTTACGGTAACCAAAATCACGAACACTTCATTTTTCCTCAAGATCATCGAGAATGCTAGTAGTATTCTTATGAATTTCCAACCGGCATTCATCGATTCATGCCCTACATTGTCCTTCCCGGGCCTGTATTCTGACCCTAGGGATGCCATGGGAAAGATCCACTTTCGAATTCTCTGTCCTAACCAAGTCACTAGAGCCTTATTCATTCGATGGACACTTGAGGAGATGGTTCATCGAGGTATTTAAAACATAATCACTGCACCTCATAATCTTGAATCCATGTGTGAGGGGATCAGTAACTTTCGTAATTTTTCGGCTTCATCGAAAGGTATTTCAATGTGATTCCTTTTCGGAGTTTCTAGTGGGCACCCCGCTATGCGGTAAAAACGATTATTTGACCAGGTTTGAATACTCGGATGGTGAAAATTGTTCGGGTTCGGAGGATTTTTCGCCAGGGTGCATAAAAAATACAAAAGACTGTGCCAAGGTGACTCAAGACAGTGAAACATCGTTGTGCATGTTCATTGCCGCTAAAATACTCGTTTTCTTTGCTTCATTCCGCCGAGCACGTAACTGAGTCAGCAGCTGAACTGAAAATCTGATACATCGCGCTGTATATTCATCCTGAATGATATTGACATGAAGCGCCACAGTGGTTTCCCGTGTATTTTAATCCTTCTATTTGTTCGATTATGATAGGAAATCTTACCAACGTTCCCTCAAGTGAACTGACCAAATATTTATCAAGCCCTGCCGTCGCTTCACAGCTTCAGTCCCAGCTTTGTGCATGCAAATTATCCTCAGAAGTCCGCCCATCCTCCAGCCAACTTACAGCTTACTTTGAAAACGCTCCTGCCGGTATTGACAAATTGATTTGGCAACAGGTTAGTGAGTGAGCCAATAATGATAAGCAGTCGTATCATGCCTGCTGACTAGTTTATCATCAAACTTGATCATAGATTTTTTTTCATTGGATACTGTTATGGGCGTTGAGATCATTGAGTTGAATTCTTCAAACGCTCCTATGCTTAGACGTACATATGTACCAAATTATACACCGATTTTAGACCAACCATAATGTAGAGGCAATAGCGTTGAAAGAAAATTCTACAGAAATGAGTTTTGTACACCGTGATGGGAGTGTTAACTGATTTTTATGTCACTTTATGGGGAACGAGTTCCACAGACAGGCCGCACCGTATTCAAGCCACTGAACTTGCTTCTGGACCATATCTCCCAACATCCCTAACCAGTAACAGCCCCAATTTCTCAGGCCGCAACCAGAAATTCGGACCGATGCCAAGTTTGAAGCTAATCTCTTCATGTTCCTAGGCTAGGCCATAGTCTGACCGCCGCGTCGCTTCTTCCAACTTCGATCAATGCGTACGTATGGAACATGGAACGGAAAATGATGAGTAGGCATAAGCAAAACGTATTCAACCCATGGGAAGTGAAGTAGAACAGTTAGCTCGGTCAGAGGACGACTATGGGTACGGTGAACTACCAAGTCCTTTCGAAACGACTAACGGCGTCCGACAAGGGTTTCCCATCTCTCCATTCCCGTTCAACTTCGTCATGGACAAGGTAATAGACGTTTTGGGTGGTCTTCTGGATGTAGGAGTCGAACTGAGAAATGGAGGGAAGTTGTGTGACCTAGATTACGCAGATGACGTCGTGTGCCTGTACGAATGCGCGAACCATGCACTACGTACACTAGACAAACTCTCGGGGTGTGTAGCTCGGTTCGGCATTTGCTTTGCACCTTTAAAGTGTTAAGTGCTGTTCCAGGATTGAACGACAGTGGTGTCTAACTTTATACTAGATGAAAAGGAACCAACGATTGTAGACCATTATCTTGGTAGCAGTTTGTCGAACAATGGTAGCTCGGCAGCAGAAGTAAACACACGTATATCGAAGGCTGGAGCGGCTTACGCTGGACCGAAACATTTGTGGCATCGGCCTGATAGTTCACTGAAGTTGAAAAGTCATGTGTACCTTGCTGCAGTGCGTTCGGTTCTGTTGTACGGTTGCGAGACGTGGAGTATGTGTGTGGGAGATGTTCGTCGGATAGCGGTTTTCGACCATCGATGTCTACCTAGTATCGATAGGATTGGATGGAGTCACTGGGTGAGTAATGTGGTCAGGAATCTAGTATTAGGTGCCGATTCTGAGAACACCTTATATCAGCGTATGAAACTTAATAGACTACGCTGGTTGTATCACATGTTGTGCACATGACGAACACTCGTCCACCATGTCGTGCCCTATTTTATGTTCCTCCCACGGAGTAGAAGAATTCATGTAGAGGTCAGCAGATGACGTGACAACGTGGGGTGAGAAAATGTAAGGGTGACTTAGGTAAAGTAGGTGTCTCAGGTCTTTGTGGTTCGGAATCCGAAAGACCCGTCAACTAGGTGGCTGGATATACTGAAGGATATGGCAGTGGACTGTGAACAGTGGCGATCGCGTTGTCATTTTCGGTCGAATCAGAATGATTGAAAACATATGTGTTTGTACAGTTAGACTGTGATCCGTGTGTTGGCTATTTTGTCATTCTTATCTTTTCCCACCTGTTTGGGTCCACTCCCTATTCGTCTTGGATATTCACTCTTTTTATTGAAATATATCACTGTGGGGAAGAGGCAGCGGTCAGTGAGTCTTGCTTTGCTGCTAACGCTGAACGATGATATTATTAAGTTGCCATTTAATTTCCCACCAGGCTGAAGCAATGCTCGAGAGATATCGTTGATCTACTGCAGACGGCCCCTGATCGTTCTCACCGCGAAGGGGCAAAATCTAGCAGCTACATGGTATGCTGTGAGCAGTACCGTTTTCTTTGACAAAAGGCTGAATGCCATGTTGGCGCCACGGTTACTTCAGTTTCGCGAAAACTGCTCTAGCTCCCGCTAATTGTGATTTGATTTCTTGGTCACCACAGCCATTTGTCCTAATCAAGCTCCCCGGGTGCTTGAGATTGTGGTCTACATGTAACCAGTTACGATTAAAGCTGAATGCATGCGCTGATCGTTCCCAATTTCGCTGAATTACTTTTCATTTTGCAGTTCCAAAGCATTTATCATATCGGGATACCTCAATCGCATGCAGTTCAAAACCAGTTAAACGACCTGCACATTGTTACTGAACAGGGTAATGTCATTAGCACTTCCCAAGTCGGAAAGTCAGTTGCAATGCAGTTCACTTGACTAGCCATCTTTCTAGAGGATGCACATGTTCAATCTGAAAGAAAAAGTAAAAAACTTCATGAACGACAGCTTGGTATTTCAATCAGACTATCACATTTAAATTGAATATTACTCAGTATGGCGTTGCCGCTTGTGCCGGTACACAAATTGAAATGAAAAAAGTTCTTCACGATGATACGCGCAACCACAGGCGTTGGATTCACTGATCCTCCCGAAATGTATGTCGGATACACCATTCCACGAAACATCTACTGGACTTCATATTCGCCACCGAGTCAACATAGAAACATACCATACCACTTGATGTTGTTCTTCGAATAACTTGTTTTCTGGCATCCTAAAGCAGTCATTTTTTTCGGTGGGAAATAAGCACACGCACTAACCAGGCAAAAAATTGAATCAACGCGATTCAACGCTTTCACTATGAATATTTGCGGGTCTTATATCAAATGGATAGATGTTTTACTCCACAGTATGGTTATTGAGGCTATCGACTTCGTTTTTTTCATCCCAGTGCGTTTCTTAATACTTTACGCTTTGCCAAAATTTAATTGTATCGTTATCACGCTTGTGCATTTCCGACTTAAAGTATGATCCAGGATCATGATTTTAGATCGGTTCTTAAACTGTGATCGGGACTGGTTATCTTGTTCTTAGTAAATCACTGCGATGTTCCCAAATTTCAGGCTCAGGTGGTTAATCCCCATCCGGATCGTATGATCCCCGTGCCATTAATCGGTTTTGCCGAATTGAAACGACGTAAGCAGGACCAGGTTGCTTTCAGTCAACAACAGAGTGCAATTCTGAAGGTAAGTCACTAATGAATTCCACATGCAACCTCATTCGTGTGCTCAATAACTTTTGGTAGCAGTTATCAGTTGGTCTTGAAAACAGAAATAACAAGATATCATAAAACAGCATCGGAACTAAATTAACATCACTGTCTATACTAATGACTTCTCCTTCCTGCTCACTTGTTATTGTGACATTAGCTTCCGTTTCGGGCGAATTAAATTGGGCACTGAAACTGCTCGAATTCGAAATAAAGATGCCATATCGAATAATAGCTAACCCTTAGTAGTTTGCAACAATCTTAATTATCAACAACCGTTTCAGTGTTAAAAAGTAGATGTTAGATTCCTATGGTAAGACTGTACAACGTTTCCATAGTTTGCAGTTGGTTGTGTTCTGATGAATCAATTGATATTTCTAAATGAAAAACGTTATGCTTGTAATAACAACATTGTTGATGGATTTTTTCACTCACTAACATTTCAACCACCGTGGGCACCTCCCTCAGGGCAAATGTCCTAGTCTCTTGGTCCTAGAAAAAGTAACAAAATTCCGCATGGCCGTTTAGTCATAGCCAGTCTAATTTTAAAAATACAGAATATTCAGATGTGTTTTGCCCACTGGTTGATTGACAACAGCGAAACGCGCCAAGAAAACAATGGATGATTTGAAACAAATGTTCTGCCAAAGGGCTTCCAAACACTCGCATTCACTGACGCATCCTTCTTTCTCATATCCTCACGGTTTAGTGATCAAACGTCACAGTTGACCAATATCATGCATCTCCTATCCCATGGTTCAACACGGTGAAGTTACGAAATGTATCGTGAACGACAAATAAACAATTCTTATGACAAATTTTCCTACTTTTTCTCTATGATCCGACTAAAAATTTATCGTTTTCCTTCACTTACCTTCGAACTCACCTCCACCCTATTATTCAGCAAATTGGTGAAATAGTTCATCAGATGAAAACCGGTCAATTGGCGATCTCACAAAAAGTGACTCAATTGAAACGGAAACAAATTGAAATCAGTCATCGTGTTCTGAATGTGAGTTTCGTGTTCCATCTTGGTGATAGCGTTGGTGGCGACAGTGATGATGGTGAACATTATTACCTTCCTATTTAAAGCGAGATATATTGGGCACTGCCAAGGTAAATTAACATTTTGGTCCATATATCACAGCCCTGACCTGCTTCGATCTTCCGCTACAATGGTCCACAGTCCGTGTGCCGATGCTGTTGACACTAAGCGAGGTGTTGCT
Source organism: Fasciolopsis buskii (assembly GCA_008360955.1). Lineage (NCBI taxonomy): Eukaryota > Metazoa > Platyhelminthes > Trematoda > Plagiorchiida > Fasciolidae > Fasciolopsis > Fasciolopsis buskii. Next base: position 11,273 of record LUCM01009414.1, read on the forward strand.
TTTCAAGATGAATCATTGGTCCTACGAATCACTGGGCAAAAAATGTTACTCACCTTAACAATTAGGCAACGTACTTCTCTGTTCTGTCTAAAGGAATTGTAGCTGTCTGTGTAATGCAGTTTGTGTGCCGTACCGCTAGAAGTTCCTATGGATTCTAGCATGTGACACATGATCTATGTTTACTTTGCATTTGTTTGCTGCTATTGCTGACTCTTAGTATGCATATACATGTACACGAAACTCGATGGGAAAAAATTGTATCTGATAAATCCCTTCTAGTTCATCTTCTGGTATTGTACAAGGAATTCAACAGGAAACATAAAACTATCCACACTGAGTGCTTACTTATGTCCGTTGTAAGTCCACCTAGAAGGACTTGGATACACTTTGGTTACCAGAGTAATATCATCTGGTCATGGAAAAAGTGAGGATTTGTTGGGTTTTATAACTAAAGTGTTCTTGGAAGAAAATACTTGGCGTTCTGTCGTAGGCCATAATCATGAAGGCCGAGTTATTTGCTCAGTTAACAACAATCATTCTTTTTACTAATTACTAACAGTCATCTCATGCCGCAAAAAAACATAAGTATGCAATCCCTCAAATGCTAGCTGATATGAAGCACATACCAAACACGAAACGAGAAATTGCGCGCGCCGATTCCCCCCACGGATTCACGCTTTTTTGTATTCCGCTTCGGTGATTGGTTAGTTTTGTTGATAAGTGCATGATGGACCGAGGTTCTCAAAAATCTGGTTTGTTGGTGAATTTTCACTTGAGTTCGTTACGCTGGCAACGATGATTCAGACAACCGGGTCAATAGGACAAAAACCAGAATACTAGTCAGTACGGAGTTTTCCATCATCATTCGGAAAGCATTGTTTACAGCCGCTTTGCAAGCTGACCTGTAAAGTTGATTACTGCATAGAACAGTGCACCGGGTGATGTCTTATCTTAAATTTATTAGATTTTGTACGAAAAGTTATTTTCCATTATTTATCCGCCATTAGGCATTAGATAGTACAATGAACTTCAGGTCAAATTTTGTTTTTCTCCTACCGCCTCTGAGATCAACGTCTGGCAATATATTCTTAGCAATAAAAGATAATAAACAAAGGTGCACTTAGTATCACTTTGAATTTTGTATTCATATGCATCGTCTCGCTGAGGGTCCCCGCTACCTTTTTGTAGATTCAATGTTCGAAAGGCTAGATAAAATGGGGAGAGAAAATGGGTCCCAAGTGGATTACAGATATCTTCGTATGGTTTGTCTGACGCTCATCATGTGCTTTGTTTGTTTGATTGTCGACATTCGTTTTGTGACAAGTCTAGAAACAATGTTTGGATTACCTCGCATCCGATTTCAACAATACCTAGTGGTTGATTTAACAAATTAACATCTGACTGTTTTTTTGCTGGCTGCAAAAAAACCCGCTTTTCTGTTTATGAGTGGCCCACAAACACACAATCTTAACAGTCATCAAGAGTCGCCATCATGCATTTTAAATCGTTAGGTGTGGAGCGATCCGTTAGAAGTTCAATTTCCTTCAGGTTTCTACAAGACCATCATAACATACATTATATTGTATTGTATCGTTTGGACTTTTGTGTACATAAGTGTGTGCATTTCAGTCAAAAAAGATACGTTCGCCACCTCATCAGAATATAGAGTTGAAAAAAGCGTTTATCACCAAATCCTTGGATGCATCCGCCAAATCTGTCCAATGCACTGTTAGATTTTTTCTTCTGCATTCAACTCTGTTCCATGGTCTTTACTTATTCGCAAACTTAAACAGTTCGGCTGTCCCAGGAGTCTCTTGGCATGGCTATCAGACTACTTTATCAACAGAACTGGGAAGAAATAAACCTGGCGCGTTAGTAAATAATTCTGGAGTCCTTCAAGGAGCTGTCCTTTTTCCTTAGTTACTTTCGACGTATATCAGCGACCTACATGCTAGTTCCCCTAGTCACTTACTCAAATATACGGATGACGTTGCTCTCCGTTATTCTGTGTCTGGAACTAAAGACTTCCTGAAGTTTTCCAACAATTTGTCACTCATTCATGATTCTTCTCTTCGGTCTGGCCTCAATCCTAATTTGTCAACATTTGTCGGTTGTTTGTTTACCTTTTCCCAGTTCGCTTAATCCGGTTGGTTCTTCTTTCACTAACACGGAACCACTCACGAGGGTAATTGGTATCAGGTACTTAGGAATTACTATTGATAAAAACTTTAGTTGGTCCTCTCACACTTCCATTTGTGTGACAAATCTCAGAAAACTGTCATTTTACATGAAATGACTGTGGTATTTCCAGGTTAAGCAAAACACTAACTCCCTATTTGTTTCCCGGTATGTTTTCCCCGCTCTTCTCTTTTGTTTCCCTGTCACTTCTGCTGATCTACTTAAGGAAGTCTCCAAAACCCTTGTTCGTGGTTTGTCAATTATTAGTGGTGTATCTTACGTATCACTGAAAGGACTGCACCAAACTGTGTGGCATACACTATCCGCGTGTGGAAAATCTGCACAGGAAATTTTTTTGGATCCGTCCAGTCCCTTATACCGTGACTTTTCTAAATGCCGTTCTCATACCAGGATACTTTCTACCTTCCGCCCCATACACTGTCGCATATCTTTAGAAACTCAACGATTCTCTACCTAGCTCCAATTCTCACTAATCAAGAACAGATTTTTACGCAATTACGTGAATTTCAAATGTTTATTCACTACGCTTATTTTTCCAACAATATATATATATGTACANGTGACTGAGAGATCTGGAATTCGAAACTGAATTTTCGGGGGCGAAAGATGTTGAATACAATGGATTACCACCGGTCTTCAGCCTCAAAACGTCTTCTTGGGATGGAGTGAAACTAAGCTCAAAACGAGAAGGAGCTCTGGACGTTCTGAAAACCTAATGAAACATGAAAATGTTTTTCGATAAAAGTCGATGTAAACACCAGTGGTTATTTTTCCTGCAAAACGCGAAGAGATAGAAGATGTTTGATTCCACATGGCCTGGTAAATCATAAGCTGATTCTAACTCCAGTAACGTGAACACTGAATTTTGTTTATCAGTCAAATTGAAGAAGTCATCCCCGGTAGGATATATATATATATATATCCACTATTTGACATGATGATTGTTAGCTACTTAAAAGTTTGTCAGTAGCGTAATGTTCAATACACATACCTCTTTCAGTTCAGCCAAAGAATCGGCATCCAAATTCCAGTTATAGTGTGGATCAGCTGTAACTGGATTTCCGGCCGCCATTCCACCCGAATTTTCTTTTTCGGCAACAGACATATTGTCAGCGTTCGCGTTTAACATAGATCGAGCATCCTGGAACCGAATTCGCAATCCTCGAGGAGAAGTGATTTCTGACCAAATTCGTTCAAGGCCACAGCGCAACGACTCTTCCTCGCCACTGATGGCGAAACCCGCGCGGCGATGAACTTCTTGACGGCGTAATACCTGATACACGAAGATAGTTGAAAAACCCCAGGTCATTTAGTACAATAATTAACTTTGAACCAATGTATTCTGGTTTAGTTGATGCTGCACAACATCATTTGCCCAAGGGAGAGATAAACTGCAAGGTGAAAAGTCCAGGAAATAAGTAGAGCAGCAAAGATTTCCAGTGTGAAAAGCTACGACGACGAGCCATATCATTACTGCCTCTGACCATCGTTTTGGGGAAGCTTGTGCATCCCGAACCCGGTAGTCTAACGGCACCTACACGGGCCAGTCCGTTGGACAAGACCATCACATTTTTTCATGTCATCGAGTGGCCGCCTCGACCTATCATCATTTAACCACCACCTGTTTTGCAGAACAACGTACAGCGATGCAGGTGTTCTGTAGGTGTGTGCAACATACGATTCAACCACCTTAGTCTATTTATATCCAATGCCCTTCCCAAAGATTGAGCCCCAGCACCCAGTACCTTAAGCTACCCTTCGAGCCAATGACATATTCTATCCATACCATGAAGTTCAAGCATCAAAGGTCCTTCGTATATCTTTCTACGTTCAACAGACATGCTTCCGAGCCGTATAGCATGACCGATTTTATGGCTGCAGTGTAAACTCAACCTTCGATCAATAATCGGATGTCACACCGTCATTAGGAATGGTTCGAATTGGTAAATACCAAACTAGCCTGCTACACACACGACAGTATTCCATCCGGTGTATGACCAGCAGGTGAAATGCAACTGAGTAATTAAATCTATCTGCCTTATCAAATTCTTACCTTGCAACTGTTAAAGCGCTTTTGCGTTTATGATTACGCAAAATAACAGTTACAACATCGTATTTATAACAACACAGCATAATTTTCTTGAAACATGACAGCCTTCCAAAGAAATAGAATCGAAGAGGGGTTTGTGGTTCAAATAAAGGAATTTCAACGATGTATTCGTGTCTTGTCCACTTGGATCAACGTAACCAAGAATGAATGGTTTGTCACTGTTCCTCCAAAACACTATATATATGTATATATAGATTGCACAATCCTGAATTTTGACCAGGTGCCATAACAACCATGAAGAAAAATTAAAGAAACAAGGAAGAAAAAAAGAACGGAACAATGTGGACTTCACCACACACAATAGCTTCTTTATCCTCCACCTCCACGTCATGGGTTATCCATCGGGATCCATAGTTCCACTGTGGGCTGCATACTACTCGTTTGCCCAAACTGAAGTTGTGGGTTCACTCAGGGAGGGGGCTCCACCTTGACATTCTGACCGAATGATCTAACCCATAAGGCCATAGGACGATCTGATGGTCACGTGACCCTCCTGGGACCGGTGACTGTTTGGTCAGTTCATAAGTCCTTCGGATGGCGATAAGCATCCTGGGTACTCAGTACACCCTTACTCCACAGATTTCGGCGTGCATGGAATCGTATGCTTCGTAAGCCAGCCGTGAGTCTCTTGGAATCAGGGTATAACCATCTCCGATAGACTGTCTACGAAAGTGCAGTCAGTCGATGGAGAGCGCCAGGAATTCACCTTCGTCCTTGCACTTTAGTCGGAACACCTCAACCATGAGAAGTTACTGCTTAGGATTTCAGTGGGTGCTCTGTGAGACGCATATTCGTTTGGGTACACCTCGAGAGGTATTCAAAGAGAGTAGTCATCTCGGAACCTGAAAACACTCATCCTCGACCACATTAAGGCATTTGCTTCGAACACTTTCCGGACAGTAATTTACTACGCCTTCGATATTATTGCTTACTTGTTGAGCATGACTCCACATTATTTACAGCTGCTCTCCACTCTAATGACCGTTCCTTGGTCTCCAACCCGAGAACTGGCCGCGTATTATACTGCTATGTCTCTGGTTGGTTTGTTTCGGCTGATTCGTTCAAGTCATGTATCACTGAGATACGAAGTCCTAACTATTACTACCAGGTCCTATCAATAAGTATTATTTTGTTACCTCCCAGCTCATAACTGCGCACGACAATTTGGGGACTTCAGTCAGCTCAAGTCTCACCGGTTTGTAATGTTATTACTTAAAAGATCTGAAGTTCGGTTCCCAGATCCTTTGATCACTTTGATGGTAGAATACTGTCGCTTGAGTGACTACAACGTATTGAGTTCTTTAGTTCAGTTCAATTTGGACAAACACTGACCTTGCACTAATTTGCTCTGGTTTTGGTTGTTGCCTCACAGCATCATCTAGTTTAGCAGAAAAAGAACGAGGAATAATGAAAGATCGACTGCAGAATCGCAAGTTGAAGAGCTATATAAAGTAAGATTTTGAATGGAAGGACGCCATTGACTACTGCACTAAGCCATATCACCTGTTGTCTCCAACCTTTGTTTCGGGGGATCGCGTGGACCCCAACCCAAAAGTCTACGTGCACCCACACGACCCAGTCCACCGGTTAAAGTCTCCATAATCTCTACCCATGTCATCGACTGGCCACCCCGAACCATCCTCCAACCATTTCCTACCTCGAAGAACGGCGTATAACAAGGCAGTCGTTCTGTGGGTATGCGCAAAACATGTTCGAACCACCATAACCTATTCTGATTCAGTACCTGTTCGAAAGACGACCTCAGGATACAATATACCTAACGCCTAACCTCTGAATTACTCACAAACGTCTCCTACCACATTCTACCAATACTACGACGACAACGGTGTTAAAACACCGAAAGTCTTCGCTTATCTTCTGCTCTCAACAGCCGTGCTTCGGAGCCGTAGAACAATATCGATTTCACTGTTGCCGTGTATACTGGACCTTTGACCGATAACCGGATGTCACGCCAACGCCACAGATACCCCTAATTAGTATAAACCAATCGGGGCTTTTACATGCGCTCAGATAATTCTTCCGACAGACAACCAACAGGTGAGATACGACTGCCCAAGTAATTAAATCTGTCCACCACGTCTAGTTGTTCCCTTGCAAGAACAAGGTTCGGCTTTGAGCCATTCTAGTTCTCCACAGCATTTTAGTTTGAATGTGTTAAATTCGTCCCAAACACACCTACACTATAGCTTAGACGATCGAGGAAAACTCGCAATCAGTCGCTCAGCATCATCCGCATATTCTAAGTTAAAGAAGTTCCTATCTGAGCCAATATCCGTGCCATTATTCTCACTTGAGTAGGGCTATCTCCATAATCTTCTCAATGACAGTTATAAAGGAAGGCTGAAAGAGTCAACCGTGACGAACAGTACACCTGAAATCGAGGATAACCATCGTTCCTGAAGTTTATGTGGGGAGGAGTTCTGCTTGACGAATGCCGCTGAGCGCAGTGGTACTTTGATCTGCCCCCCAGTGTTCACTTGGATCCTGGATATATCTTTGAGACGACAGCCGCACTAAAGTCAGTGGTTATCGACCCGAACCAGGTGTGCAGAACTGTTGATTTCCGTGCTTGTGACCACAGACTAGGCTCAAACAAAGGCAACCACGGATCAAAGCATGATCTATGTCCACATATGTGAGCCAGAATAATCGGTAATCTTCGGCTGACCCACATCACCGGTGGCCGATTGTAATGTGTTCAATTCGTCTAAGGGTGTGTGGGCGAAAGGAGGGTCGAGCTTCGCCATTGTCTCCCTTTATGACAAAAATTGATTTGGTCAGAGCAAACGTGGATGGGACGATCTCCGTTGTCGGCCCGATCCGCAGACACAGAAAATCAGTCTCCGATGTGTCGTTCCGTCTTCGTTAAGTACCCCTGTTGGGCGTTAAAATCATCAGCAACGATCATGGCGTCGGTTGAACGCACACTGCGAGATAACCGAGATAACTTCCAATAGAACTGGTCTTTCACTTCAGGAGGGCTACATTCAGTGGGCGCATACACAGATACAACGAATAAACAACGACGTTCCAATCGTCTGTTAATTGCACATACAGAACAACCTTCCAACAGAATTGCACTTAAATGGCTCTCGACTGGGGTCCAGTCTAACGGTACACGTTTCGCTCGCATACTCGGAGCGATCTCAACACCAGCTTGACCAAGGCTGCTCAAAGCCGAATCACCCGACATGCGAAGAGTAAAAGTGAGAGAATGAGATTGCTTCTGGGTTACGAAGAGAGATCACGGGGGTGGGTCCTGTTTGGGCGTTTTGGAGACAGTATACATTTATTTGAAAGTTTAAAGAGTTGTCGCTAGGGCAGCTTTTTGCCCTCCATGCGAGCATTGAATGTGACTAAGTAAAGTGAACGCTTAGGGTTAAGTAATGTCTCCAAACTATTTCTCTCCCTTCCCCTAACATAGCCGCCAGATAAATCCGTCGAGCTTCGGTTTTTCGTTGCAGCTTATCTGGTCCCTATATCGGAAGAACGGAAGTTAGAAAGGTTCCCTGCAGAAGGGATATTGGAGGTATTCTGGTTATCCGTACTTCGCGAATGCCTACACCGCAGAAGGGGTTTTCATTAGAAACCCTAACCGGGGCCTTTGATTCAAGTCTTTCTCACAAGGCAGTGGGGCGTTAACCCAGGACGGGAGCTCGGAACAGGCTTATACGTTTTACTACCCACCCTGCTCGAAGCAGTGAATAGCGCAGTCCTAATTATCCTGTGCAACGACAGATGAAATATGGAATTCATTGTGTTCGTGCTATTCATTGAAGTGCTTTTGAACGAAGACTTCTAGAGAGTCCAGCCACTGAGCAGGAACACAATTAGAATTTCCAACCAAAGCCTTTGGTTCTAAAAAGAACCTGTCCGCAAGGCACCGGTGTGTGGCTGAATGGTAGCCTATCCACTTGGATCGATTATTTTTCCACTCATTTTTACGACTGAGCTGCCAACTCAAATCAACCCCTAACCTGGAGGACCAGGAGACTACTTCGTCAGACCTCCACCAACTGGCCTTGGATTTTCAGCTTCAGCTAAGCCATCCTGTTTAGGTCGTTGGGTCATGGAGGCACGCAGGCCGTCACACCACTTCAAGGTGCAGGCTCATTGTGTGACGACTCGAGCCCTTACTTGCATCTTTGTCACTAATTTCCGTATTCATGATTTCTAATCTACTCCTTATAGGCCCTGAAGTATCAATTTTCTACCATACTCATACTTCAAACAACTAATTAAGGAAACTAAACCACCGGTAACACTTTTCCGTTGCCGGTAAACTTATCTCTCAGTTGGTGGATGCCGACCGCACACGCGAATCATGTTGATTTTGCTCATGCGTTGACCGAATTTCTTCAATCAGGTACACTTCGGTCACTGGTACACCTTTATTGATTCGCCACCCATTGAGAAGCCCTGTTTGCTCCTACTTGATTTTAAGCACTCTTCTGCATTCTTTTTTGTCATTTGCGAAGACAGCTAACAAAAAAGCTGCAAAATTCTTCCGCGAAGTACAAGATTTTAACCTTCTCTGTTGTCACAGACTGCTTAACCACTGGTATTGTCATCACTACTAGTAGTTAATAATTGAGTGCCAGTATCTTCGCCGTATTGTTCGAATATGATGGAAGATCGTGTCTACGGTGCGAAGGTTGGTCATGGAGTATAGGGCTTCTGAGCTCGATCTTTGGGACAAGCATTTAATTTTAACAGCTTCCAGTGGTTTGGACGTGTTACTTTTCCCTCCATATGAACTCCCTTAGTGTACTGCATTATTATACAAAGCAGGTAGCGGTTGGGAACTCATCATCATCGTTCAGCGTTAAACGATGATGGTTGGGAACTGGAAAGAAGTGGTGACATGACAAAACTGTTTAAAAATCATCCAGTGGATGAGTCCGGTTGATTCAAGCTCGAATCCACGAGGTCCTCCGACGAGAATGTAAGAGGCATTAAGTAGGTGGTGGATCCGAGCACCACAGCCAATAACGTTCTTACATTCGATTTCTTCCTTTGCCTATGAATTTCTGCTTTGTTATTCACTATTCTTTCTTTCAAATTCTCTAATAGATGGTCCCCTGTAGGAGCAACTATAAAGCGGTGTACATCAGAATGAAACCAGCAGTTATAGAAACTGAACTGGACTGAATTAGCGTACCTCAGAACCATCATGGTTTCCCCCTCTAAGCCCGGGGTATTGTTGGCAGTGAAATCTGTCTTCGGTGTTGCAGATAAGGGCATGAAACCTTCGGAATATCCGTGTACACGCTCAAATGAAATAGATATTTGTTAAGTTTAGAATCATTTGCAATAGCATTTCGCCCTCATCTGGGTGCGCCAGAGCGTTATTTGACTTGGGTTGGCTCTCCTTAACTAACCAGTCGTTCAAGGTCATTGCAACGCTTCTATCGGCTTCTCCTGTCGCACGCTAGATGGACGTAGGGTATCATCTTCCGATGAATTCCCTGATTCATAGTCTTTCACTAGCTGGTATTAAAAATAGGTGGTTGCCGGCAATAGAATGACCAATTATTAATTAGTGCGCTGATAACACTGAGAGCCATTGGCGCGAGTCACATTGCCATGATCTGATACGAAGACGTCCGGTGATTAGGAGACTGTTGTTCCTCAACTATATTCTTGGTCTGACCTACCACTCAGACACGATTCGAATACATTTTTTGTGTTTCCTAATCTTGTTATCTGACTAGACGGATAATTTCCTTCGGATAAACTTCAGATACATCTGACATGTGGACGTATAAAACCCTCTCGGTCTTACGGTGTTTGTTGTAGAAACGATTTTCATTTTAATCTCATTGTGCTTTTTCTTTTCGACTGTAATCTTCTTAGAATCTTCTAAAGAAACCGATTTCTTACCAACCTTGTTTTGTTTTGCTTTAGATAGAGAGCGCATTGTTTTCCCTCCAGCCGTTTCGTCTGTTGTTTAGGTTACGAATTTCCCTATCCAAACACAAAGGCGTTAGAAAATTCTAAAATGTTAAAAGCACAGGTTTCGTCACTTCGCACATCCATTTCCAGTCCAATCGTGTTTCATCGTTAGCCTTAATTTTTTAGGCGGGAGTAGAGAAAAATGTGGTGTACTGAGTACCCAGGATGCTTATCGCCATCCGAAGGACTTATGAACTGACCAAACAGTCACCGGTCCCAGGAGGGTCACGTGACCATCAGATCGTCCTATGGCCTTATGGGTTAGATCATTCGGTCAGAATGTCAAGGTGGAGCCCCCTCCCTGAGTGAACCCACAACTTCAGTTTGGGCAAACGAGTAGTATGCAGCCCACAGTGGAACTATGGATCCCGATGGATAACCCATGACGTGGAGGTGGAGGATAAAGAAGCTATTGTGTGTGGTGAAGTCCACATTGTTCCGTTCTTTTTTTCTTCCTTGTTTCTTTAATTTTTCTTCATGGTTGTTATGGCACCTGGTCAAAATTCAGGATTGTGCAATCTATATATACATATATATAGTGTTTTGGAGGAACAGTGACAAACCATTCATTCTTGGTTACGTTGATCCAAGTGGACAAGACACGAATACATCGTTGAAATTCCTTTATTTGAACCACAAACCCCTCTTCGATTCTATTTCTTTGGAAGGCTGTCATGTTTCAAGAAAATTATGCTGTGTTGTTATAAATACGATGTTGTAACTGTTATTTTGCGTAATCATAAACGCAAAAGCGCTTTAACAGTTGCAAGGTAAGAATTTGATAAGGCAGATAGATTTAATTACTCAGTTGCATTTCACCTGCTGGTCATACACCGGATGGAATACTGTCGTGTGTGTAGCAGGCTAGTTTGGTATTTACCAATTCGAACCATTCCTAATGACGGTGTGACATCCGATTATTGATCGAAGGTTGAGTTTACACTGCAGCCATAAAATCGGTCATGCTATACGGCTCGGAAGCATGTCTGTTGAACGTAGAAAGATATACGAAGGACCTTTGATGCTTGAACTTCATGGTATGGATAGAATATGTCATTGGCTCGAAGGGTAGCTTAAGGTACTGGGTGCTGGGGCTCAATCTTTGGGAAGGGCATTGGATATAAATAGACTAAGGTGGTTGAATCGTATGTTGCACACACCTACAGAACACCTGCATCGCTGTACGTTGTTCTGCAAAACAGGTGGTGGTTAAATGATGATAGGTCGAGGCGGCCACTCGATGACATGAAAAAATGTGATGGTCTTGTCCAACGGACTGGCCCGTGTAGGTGCCGTTAGACTACCGGGTTCGGGATGCACAAGCTTCCCCAAAACGATGGTCAGAGGCAGTAATGATATGGCTCGTCGTCGTAGCTTTTCACACTGGAAATCTTTGCTGCTCTACTTATTTCCTGGACTTTTCACCTTGCAGTTTATCTCTCCCTTGGGCAAATGATGTTGTGCAGCATCAACTAAACCAGAATACATTGGTTCAAAGTTAATTATTGTACTAACTGACCTGGGGTTTTTCAACTATCTTCGTGTATCAGGTATTACGCCGTCAAGAAGTTCATCGCCGCGCGGGTTTCGCCATCAGTGGCGAGGAAGAGTCGTTGCGCTGTGGCCTTGAACGAATTTGGTCAGAAATCACTTCTCCTCGAGGATTGCGAATTCGGTTCCAGGATGCTCGATCTATGTTAAACGCGAACGCTGACAATATGTCTGTTGCCGAAAAAGAAAATTCGGGTGGAATGGCGGCCGGAAATCCAGTTACAGCTGATCCACACTATAACTGGAATTTGGATGCCGATTCTTTGGCTGAACTGAAAGAGGTATGTGTATTGAACATTACGCTACTGACAAACTTTTAAGTAGCTAACAATCATCATGTCAAATAGTGGATATATATATATATATATCCTACCGGGGATGACTTCTTCAATTTGACTGATAAACAAAATTCAGTGTTCACGTTACTGGAGTTAGAATCAGCTTATGATTTACCAGGCCATGTGGAATCAAACATCTTCTATCTCTTCGCGTTTTGCAGGAAAAATAACCACTGGTGTTTACATCGACTTTTATCGAAAAACATTTTCATGTTTCATTAGGTTTTCAGAACGTCCAGAGCTCCTTCTCGTTTTGAGCTTAGTTTCACTCCATCCCAAGAAGACGTTTTGAGGCTGAAGACCGGTGGTAATCCATTGTATTCAACATCTTTCGCCCCCGAAAATTCAGTTTCGAATTCCAGATCTCTCAGTCACCTTTGTGATAGACAGCAATTCACTATTGCCCAACTCGTTATCACGCCTGGCCCATTGAGAACTTGTGTGGTTCCACCTCACTCTGGGCTTCACTGTCACAGTCGCGAGCGCTTCCCACTCGTGTGATGAGAATATGTGATAAAAAAGAAACTGTTCGGGTCGCATCAATGCAGCTTGTTCGTTTTATAGGATAATAACACTGATACCTGAAACAGTTTCTGCTGTTTGGTCATTTAGCTGCACGGCCCAACCTTCATCACTTCTAAAAAAGAGTAACGAACATCTTCATTCTGGTGTAAATGGTCTCTACATCGTCTCAAGATTAAGTTCCGAAATATTAAACCGAAGTGCGAAACCTTACGTTAACTTCCACGAAGTTTAGCTGGGTGCTCGTACGTCTAGCATGGCATTCCATCTCAAGGATGTCTGATGTGAATTTGAAATAGGCTTGCACCATTTGACATCGCATCGCTAGTTGGCTATCACTGACGTCAGTTGTCCCGTTACTAGTGTCACATGCGAATTTGTCAATTCAGCGTGACCTTTCTTGAATTCAATCTTGAAACGTTATAGGCAATTATTTCCGATGTATATCAGTTATCCTGCATAAGAGCCGTTTGCACAGTGGTCATGTTCCGCTTTTTGTGCGACCAATGCCAAGTCCATCGGCTAAATATTACTCTTTCGAAACGCAGAAAAAATGAAGAAAATGCTCTGCCCCGGCCGCAAATTCTTACAGTTACCAAGACCATTGGTTCAGTTTGAATGCAGCGCCAGATAGAGCTTACTCCTCTAAAACACTGCATTCCCGTAAGTCTCGCTAGGCAATGTCGGAGGCAGTTATGGCGTTTCTCATCATGGGATTTCGACAAATTGTTCTCAGCGTCCTGTGCGGATGACGTAGCTCGCCTGAGTCGACTGATCTTGTCCCATTGTCAGAAAGTCGATGCCCGGCACTGGCCATGATGCCGCGTAAGAGAAACCTCTGGCATTCACTTCGCGACACGTTCACTTGTGCACTTTTGGATGAAAGGCAAACCTGGATCCTTGAATGCACTTCTTGGGCTGGTAGAATAAAAAAGTAGGATAATCCATACCCTTCATCGCTGAACTTTCAAAGGTCGATGGGAGAAGATAGATTCAAAAGTACGAGCGTGACAAAGAGTAGGCATCCTATCCGGGGAGCGAGTAACGAAGGCGGTCTCCACCAGTAAAGTGAGTTAGTCAGTTTATCAAATGTCCCGACAAAAGCTTTGGAAGGAATATTGGTGATATTCGTCGACCGATTAATTAGGAATATTTTCCTAATAAATGAAAATGCGTGTTATTGCATTATATGACGTTTCATTTTCTCATAGGACATTATCATTCCGATTTCTTCTCATCGGGATTTCCATGGTCATCATGCGATTGGGTATTGTCACAGTTAGCATAGGAATCAAGTGATTCAGGGAAGTTATGGCGCTGTGTATAGTTCATCCAGGTTCTTTTCATACTCACTTTTCCCCCTCTCAAAATCTAAGAAAAAGCAAAACTATCTATCCAAATTACGCCAAAAAACAGAGTTGGGATTTTTAGTTTTATCTCTTCCAGTTACTGTATTTTATAAGTAGTCCAAAATTCCACTTTTGTTTTTAGCCCCACTATCCTAGTTTCCACACTTGCTCCAATTTCATATTAAGAGACCCGGGGTGATGGTTTATTTGGTTTCTGGGGCTCTTTCGTCTAAGTCCATTAACTTCATCGAAACATTTGTCAACCGTGCATGCAATTTCTGTATTTCTCACTCGTTCTCGATCCCCGTTGTTTTCACAGTACCTATCCCAACGGCAGAATGGGTTACGTGAATTGCAGCACTTGATCACTGAAATGTCCAGCACGCTGCGAATCATAGAAGAGGGGCCGGCGTCGACATCGTCCGGGAATACATTGGCATTGAAATCCTTGTCCCGTGCCACACCGAGTAAAGTCTCGTTTGCCTTAAACACTCGCCTACGTTAAACCGCTCCCAGTTCGTACGGAATTCTACCCTCGGAAACACTTGTCTGCTCGTCCTATTGGAATATAGTACTGACTAATGGACGGCATGCGCGCGCATATTTGTCTCCAACCCGGTCGTTTCTCGCTGTGCGCTTGTGTCTGTCTGCCCGGTTGCTTGTCTGTCTGTCCATCCGCTTGTTTGCAGGACCGCTGACAATTGCAGCCTACAGGTTTTTTAACTCTTTTTGTCTGTACAGAGTGATCGATATGTTTTACTGAAAAAACGATACGCCATACGTTCACTTTTTCGCTTGGGCGCATTTATCCGTTCAGTTTGGCCTATCTTGCCGTGATTGGTGCACTCTCGGCGATTTTTTGTCGCCTCGTCAACGTGCACTCGTGGTACACGTAGGGAAACAGACATATTCGTTATTATGCTATCTTTTTATTTTATTTTGATCCTCCGAATATTGGGTATGTTTTAGTCGAGAAGGCGTCGGTTGTGCTTCATCCCCGTTTCCTTTCATCTCGATCGTTTCCTGCTTCCGTTGTGTGGCGAAAAAAGCAGGCTATAGATACACCATTTGGTTTATTAATCAGGCTCCACGTTGATACCGCGAATGTCAGTCCAATCAACCCAATGTTGTTGTAACACGCAATCGTGTTCGGATAAAGAAGACCGTGATGTGTCGCTGATGTAACTGTGGAGATGGTTAACGAGACCCGATGAGTGATTCACGCGAGTGCTTAATAAATCAGAGCAACAAATCCCATTCCCTCCTTGATCACTTGTGGATGGCGATGAACGTCCCATTGAGTTTTATCGTGTCTCTACTTCATCAAAAGTGACAAGGAAACATGTAGATCTTGGTTATTATATGCGTCAACGAATCGTCTTTCGTTATCTTCCTACTCTTCACATCTAAATTCAGCTGTACGAAATTTAATTTGCCGATGAAAACGATTCATCATACACTATCTGCATGCAACTCGTCATCGAAAACCACGGAGGCACTCTATAACTGGTTTATTCTGGTCATGAATCACCAACACTAGTCCACTTTTACCAAAACCGATCCGAAAAGAAAGTCGGACATCATAACTGCCAGGCTATTCGGATTGATTTTCAAAGATTTATTGAGTTCTAACATTGCGCATTATCGCGAATCCAGTCACTAGGTTTTGTATCATGTGGCACTAAAGTTCGATAAACCGTTGAGTGGCAACCGGAGAACAGCCTGAGACCTATGGCGTTCAACACAGTCGTTTGCATTCGGCTTTGGATGCCATGGACATGGGTTGTTGATGATATTTGAAAATCATAGTACTGTTAAATTAGCAGAGCGTTATGCAATCCTGTTTTCAAAGTCTCGGGCATTTTGTTGTCATCGTTCCTCCTGTCTGAATAAAGATGAGTACAGGGGTCAAGTTCGACGAGTATGACCCCAAGTTTTTCTGAAACGAAATAGAACAAACAATCGATTCCTGTCCACTTTTGGTGGCATGGGACTAATCGAACAGCAGCCAGAACGAAAGACAAACGATCTGGGCATTTTTCGTAACTGAACGACCCTGCCTGTTGGATGGACCTTGTGCTGCTTCCCATGTACTGAATTAAGTAGAGAGAACCTTCTGGCCATTAGTAACAATGATGGTTTTCCAAACCCGTATATGGTTGATGGAAAATTTACTAAAGCCAAAATGATTCAGTCATCTAGTGGTCAAACAAACAGGACAGGTGAACACGCGGTAGATACTGTGCTTACTAATTAGGAGAAGGAGCCCTTCTTGTTCACTCGCGTTGTCAGATTAGATGATCGAGCTTACCTTATCGTTTTTGGGGAATAGGTGTGTGAAAATATTCCAAGTGGGCTGCAAAAATTGTCAACTTTCTCAACCGAATTGTAAGTCATTGAATGGAAATTGCTACCCGTCTGGAATCAAGATCAGGTTTGGAGCAATTGTTACCCTCCAGAATGAGACGCAAGGGCCCCGTATCTAGCACCGAACACAGGGTTAGGGATGATGAAGTTGCGTCGTTATTTTCCTCCCATCAGACCCGACGTTTTGTATTGGTCTGTTACTCCCACTATCAAGATTCTGGTTGCTAATTCGCTTCCCCGTTATAGTGGATGCTACCGCCTACAGGCATGCCTCTTCCACTGTACTGATGCCTCGAAGATGTAGTGATAAAGGGTGTTAGTGCTCGCTTAAACGACATGGAATGACTTCTACCAATCGAAGAGCAACGCGCTACAAATGGAGTCAGCCAACCACAACCGACAACTGGATCAATTTATTGTTTAGAATGAATTTTTGGGTGCATTAACACAAATTTCGGTCGATAGCTCCAGATACGCTCATCTCATCCGATTTTGCAGACCATAGAGTTGAAAAAAGCGGCCGTGACCGCCGAATAGCCAAACCCCAACTGACCTGAATAAGCCTGTTGTTCTCTGTACATGTGCTTGCAGTAGATCAGGTCGTCGTAACTAAAATCAGCAAACGAGGCAAGGTAGAAAGCTCGCAACGAAATTATACCTTGACGTGTGACGGCTTGCGTGCCTCCACCTAATGAGCTATACAGGATGGCTTATCTCAAACCAAAGATCCAATCATGCCTGCGAGGTCAATGGGTAAGGGTCTGATGAAGTGGCCTTCTGGTCCTCCCAGTTGGGGTTGGATCTGAGTCAGCAGCTTAGTCGGAAAAACGAGTAGAAGACTAATTGATCCAAGTAGATGGGCTTCCACTCAGCTATTCCCCGCTACCTTGCGGTCAGGTTCTTGTCAAAACCAAAGGCTTTGTTTGAGAACCCTAATCGTTCTGCTCAGCGGCTGTACGGCCTAACAGCACTCGTCCATCAATCCTCATGTGTTGCACGCCTACAAATAATTCCATACTGCATCGGTCGTCGCGCAGGATAACCAGGACCGCGCTGCCCATTGCATCGAGCGGGGTGGGTATTGATAAGTACGCTACTGCTCAGGGTCCCCTCTCTTTTAGTCAACCTATCTCTTCTGTCTACAACCAAATCCCTTTACCACCTCTGCCTACCCATAGTGTTCCCGCTGATAACACGCCCGATACTCGCAACGGTTTATTGTCAAGTAGTGTAGTAGGTGGTTTTCAGTCTGTTAGCTCACATTTTCTCAAACCACGTCAGTCTCTGAATCTGGGTTCCTTTAATGCAGGCTGGCCAAAAGGCGTGTTTAGCTCTGACAGTGGACCCACTTTCGATTGATGTCTGCTGCGTGAGTGAAACACGAATTCAGGATTCGAGTAGAGTAATTCAACTAAGTGTGCTTAACATCTCGTCAAGGTATTTCCTGTACATTTCAAGAGACGAAGTGGCTCAAGCCGTGGATCAGTGTGGTTTAGGAGTAGTCTTGTTTGGCAAGGCTGAACCACTCTTTCTAGTTTGGATCCCGGTTAACAGTCGTTTTTGCGCCGTGAGACTGCAGGGATCAGTCGGGGTCCGAAAGGATGGTAGTGTTAAGCGCAGTTTATTTGTCATCTCGGTATATGGTCCAACAGACTGCAGCACTAACATGCAATTAGACCAGTTTTATGATGACCTCGTCACCGTTGTTCGGACGAGCAAAGGCTGGGAAATTGTAGTGGTAGCAGGGGATTTTAATGCACCGGTTGGAGAACTTGGTGCATCGGAATTCTGTTTAGGTGGGCGATGCGCCTTGCCTGCTCAGCGAACAGATAACGGGGAAGAATTCTCTTATTTTCTATGAACAGTCATTTGTTTCGACACGGTTCGCGTTGCACTGCGACATGGCGCTCTAGCTCGACAGGTACTCTGAGTCAGATCGACCATATCGCAGTAATCTACCGTTGACGCGACTCTGTCCAGAACAGCAGATCGTACTGGACCACGTACGTTGAATCGGACCATGCGTTAGTTTTAATGCGATTTTTTGCTGCAGCTGAACTGCCATCGACGTAGGCCACAAGCACGATTGGCCGTCGAACGTCTATGTGATTCGGTTGGTCGCGACTAAAACTATCCGAGGAACTAAGAACGACGAGCAGCAGTGGGATCAAATCAAGCAGACGATGCATTTGGCAGCAGATTTCGCCTGTGGTCTTAGGTCCAGTCTTCGTCAAAGTCACTGGGTCTAATCAAACAAATACGTCAGCACCCTGACTGCAAGGTGGTGAATAAGATGCTCAGACAGCTGAAGCGTTAGTTGACGATAAGCCTTAAGGGTGACCGCGAAAACTGGTGGGTTAAGGTAACCGTAGAGATGGCGGGAGCGGCCGCTTCAAGTAACAGTCAAAGACTGTTTAAGCTTGTTTTCAACAGCGGTGGGTGGCGAACTTTGGTTAGTGAAGTCTTGTGCGATAGAAGTGAAGAGCTCATCCATGGTAGACTACGAAGGGTGGACCGTTGGGCAGAGAACTTCAATTATCAGTTTAGATGGCCCCACTCTAACGTATTTAGACTGACGTCTTCAGCTGCAAATCCTTGAGAGATGCCCCTTGACCCCCCAACGGAAGTGGAAGTGCAGTCGAATATTCGGCTTCTGAAGAGGAGAAAAGCTGCCAGTCCCGACGACCTTCCTCAGTTCTTTTCAAATTGGGTGGAGAAGTGCTGATGAAATCAAATGCTTCCTTGTTTCGTGATATTTGGAACAAGGAGCGTATTCCATATTCGTGGAGTGAGTTACTGATTGTATCCATCTTCAAGAAGGGCACACGGAGTGACTGTAGCAACCATCGTGAGATTAGTTTATTTCCGATAGTTACTAAGGCGTTAGCTTTGATAATGCCGCGTCGTTTGACATCGATTCGCGAGAGTAATATCCGCGGGCAGCAGGCCGGATTTCGTCCAGGTCGAGGTTACATCGACCAGGCATTCACTCTTCGGCAGTTACTAGAAACGCACCGCCGCCCTACGACTTGAAAGCTGTCTTTGACTCACTGGATCGGACAGCACTGTTCAGTGTTAGATTGTGTTCCGTGTGTTGGCTACTTTGGCATTCTTATCTTTTCCCAGCTTTGTATATCCACTCCCTGTTCCATTCGGATATTCACTCTTTTTGTAGACTGATGTAACCTTGGGGAAAAGGCAGCGGTCAGTGGGGTTTGCCTTGCTGTTTAACGCTGAACGATGATGATGATCCCCAAATCGGCGTGTTTTATTGCATCATGTTTGTGTCATACCATTTCAAGATTGAATTTGAAACAAAACAACATCGAAATGAGAAACTGTAAGTATATTTTAAGAACAAGCGTCTGTGGTAAATCTCGTTCACCCCTAGTGTATTTCACTAGCCAGTTGAGCGCATCAGTCACCAGTCCATGATTCGTCACCTGTTTCCTTACACTCTTCGTGAAAAGAACTAGGACAGATCTCAGCCGGGCATCATGTGCACTAGTGGATGGGTCCCATCGTTATACAGGGCTCTTTAGCTCGGGGATTCGACAATCCCGTCCTAGCTCTTTTCGCAGAGTGTGAGAAGACGTGACCAATCATGGACTAGTGGCTGATATGCTCAACTGACCAATGAGATGCACCGGGGGTGAATGAGATTTACAATAGTCGCTCGCTCTCAAATTTACCTTACGGTTTCTCACTTTAATGTTATTTTTGCTGAATTCAGTCTTGAAACGGTGTAGAAGACGTCCGTCCAGCCACACAAGCAATCGCAAGTCTGATGATTCCTGATATTGGATTGCCCATGGCAGTAGATTTCTTCTGCCCAATTGCCAACCCCTTTGACCTAAACCCTATTTACGCGTTGGCATCAAATTAACAAGCGATATGCAGGCGAACTGGCAGGCACTCCCCCAATTATACCTAAGGGAAGATTGGAAGCCTGAGAAATATTTGTCGAGAATGATGTGACGGCGATTTTCGATGCTCCGAAAATTTTCTTCGTTGTCGTTAACTTCATTTTACCGAAGACGTTCGTTTAGGCATTGCATCAAACAATAGCAGCTATTTGTGAGTAGATTAAAGATAACTCGTTTAATAATTACAATTTCTGAAAAGTTCAAATGTGCTCTTCCACTACGTGGATTGTATAGGTGCATTCATTTTGTTTTTCTGATTGATTCTAAGTTTTTTTGTGATCAGCGGTTGGTTTCACGGAAATGGTAATATATATATATATATATATATATATTTATAGTAGTTTTCATTGGACCGATCTTGAGAAAGTAAGGCAAGACGAAAGTGATGTTCCAGAAGCAAAACGACTAGCGTATTAGAACAATCGCTCATGAGGTGTGCTACTAGTTGGGGTGCGCAAAAGAAATCACACTGAACCGAGAGAATGCAATGACATCGATTCATAACCCATAGTTGTCAAGCCTCTGGTTTTCGCAGCAAGTCATATGGTTTTCCATAATGCGTTGAGGTCCTCAACTTGTACAGTAAATTGAGGATTGTACGCGATCGTGTGGTTAACCGCAGTTTCCTTTTGTGAATCTTGTGGACATGTGGGAGTTCCGAAAATAGGGAATGGTTGACAAACAGAGTAGTGATTGTGGATGTGAGAAAGCAAGGAACCTTTAAAAAAGATGCTAAATATTCTGAACAGTTGGATGGTTTTTGTCAATGTTTCTCTTTGATAGCCATGAGGTTTTAATTTACGTTCTATGTAAACTTGACATCAGGATGCGGCCTGGCGCACTTCAACGAAAATGAGGATCTCTTAAATCGCACGAAGTGGACCATCCCCGAGTAACAGTGACTTATTCGGCTCTCGCAGCATTCCGATGTCTGTCAGTGTTGCGCAAGTTGTTGCAGGAGAGGTTGTCAGTTTCTTTATATTCTAGACTCGGTCTACAAATAATGTCATAGGTAAACTTGTACATTTTTACTTTCTTTGAGTTTGTCATTCTTGATTTTACTTTTTTTATCGTTCACTCGTACGTGAAAAGAGCTGATCTTCTGTCCGTACTTTACCGGAAATGTCTCTCAGGTAGGCAATGACGTTTTCACGACCGCGTACCCTCCTCTTCCCTAAATGTGAATGATTTTTCTTATTGAATGTCACTTTTCGGAGGGAAAAGATATCGGATCGATTGCTGCGACCAAGTGGTGCGATAATGCCGATATCTAAATCAATAGATTCAGCTACCTGTGGTGTGCCGCAATTCGTCGTAACGGGTGTAGTCTTCAAGAGAGTTTCAAGTGTGATTAGAAGACATTCCAGAATTTGAAATATTTTATTCTTACCGAGAAAACTTGCAATCCACTGGGAATAATAACCATGTATTCCTGTCACTAATCGCCATCCTTTGGGATCGCGTGGGGGTAGCACTTCCTGAATCGGCTGAATTCTGTTGAGGTTCTGTTTAGTTTCTCCCCTTCTAACAAGAAATTCAAGGAGACAGGTTTTGTGATTGCTATAGTGTTTTTGGATCAGCTGAACGATATTCCGTACTGTTTGATGATTTGAAGGAAAGCCGCAAAATAACTACCATGTTTGCCTTGGCGATGGTAGCAAATGGTGACTTTATCAGTGTAAGCAGATGTGTCAAAAAAGTGCGATGAATCTGCCTAAAAATCGCACAGTACTATCTGCTTTGCATAAAACGATCCGGTACTGCTTCGCTGTAGTCAGCCTGCCAATGAGAGCGGTGACGGCAAGCGATCGTGAAGTTCAAACATGCCTCACGTGCCACTGGCTCGAATATACTCCATTAATCGGGCTTCCTCTTATTTTGTACGCCAATACTTGATTTGTAAATAAACTTCAATGCGTCTTCCAGCTGCTGTGAACCTCTTGTTGTCTTGAGTTACGTAGTTTGTGTTGGAGTGTTTACAGTGTAAACTGGCAGTCCATATCCGTGCGTTATTACTGGTGGCCGAATTCCGTATTACAATTTCTAGCAGTAATACTCTATACACCTTCGTTTTTGATTACTCGTGCGATACCACTTTTTTGCCCGAAATCGATATATCTAGACTGGAAACTGTATACGGTTTTTTGTCTGCACTGTACGGATTTGGTTGTATGCGTACTGCAGAATTCTTAACGTGAGAGATTTTCGATCATCCTACTGGGGTATGGAAATTGGTCCACGATTTGATCATAGCCGTATTCCTTATGTTGGTTGTGATTGGCTTCTCTTGTCAAGATTATCTGAACTCTACGAGGGGATCGTGTGTTCAGTAATGCCATCTCTGAGCATGCGATTGAACTTCAGGCATATAAACTGTTCATCTTCCGGAATATTTTGCTGCTGTTTTGTCGAGATCTTTCTGTAATAGCTTTGTTGTTTTGGTTTTGACGGTTGGTGATCCGCACAGAGAGAACCTGCTTCGGTGAACTTCAACAAAGATCTGCACTTTGTCATGAAAACTGAGGGAACCATGCACGAGCAATATGTCTGTATTTAACAATATCGATAGTCAAGCTGCCCATAAGCTCTTTCTGTGCTGGACGGATTCAAAGCAACAACTGGTAGAAAAACAGGGAAAGTTTAGTCGAGGCCATCGTGACTTTAGACAAGCGTGGGCAGAGGTTTCCACTTGTTGGAAGGTACAATAGAAGGCGAAATACAATTACCGGAGCTGCCGGTGTCATCCGGTGATCCGAGGAACTCTATTAACAGCACTGCCTACGACCGTGAGTAACAGACAGGCTGAAACCGCTTTGACTGAGCGGTAAGGCGTTGAAACTATGATTTGCGTGGTGCTCTGTTTGCTAGGACTTATTAAAGCATTGAAACTGAATTGTCTTGCCACAGGTCTTAATATGTAGCTTCCTGGGTGGGCTATTTGCAACGGGGATGTCTGTTGTGCCCACAAAAGTAACATTTTTGTTCAGTGGCTGTCAAAGTAGACGTATTGGGAAGAATAAGAAATGAAACAAGTATAAGTGAGATGAGAGGGAAAGTAGAGAGCAACAGCCTCGTGGTTGAATTCTCGAATGCGACTGTGATCGTTTTTGACCGGGTTCGAGTGATCTGTAAAATTGATGTGTCTCGCCGAGACTTAGTTCGTGTTGTGCGAAAAGTTTCTTTCAGATTGTTGATGATCAGAGTCCCGAGACAAGAGCATTGTCAATAGGTCCGTCTGTATATAGCATTGCAGTGAAAGCTTGGAAGTCGCAATCCTTGTTCAGAGACACAAGTTTTTGAACGAACTGGTGGAGGCCCCATCTGTTTTCCCGCCCAGAAGTCGTCAAAATATGGCGAGCATATTGTTTTTTCATTTGAGCTTATACTAGAAAAAAACTACCCTGTAACTTTGCTGCGCCTGGGACCGGTTGCCAGTTTTGGTCGACGTGGTTGTGTAAACACAAACGCTCAAAGAGTCAGGACAGAATTTTCTAACTCTAATATTGGATGTCTGGTGTGACTGTTTTCATGCAGGTTTTATATCCTTCAGGAGACCTATAGCAACATCGACCTTCCAGGGAAAATTGAAAATCACTAATTTTACCTTCTTTGGCTCCTTTAACATTTGGTTGATTGCACCTGCTTTATCATACACAACAGTTGTAAGCTTCCGCTTAATCTGGCTCATTTGGAACTTCCTCCTTTCGCGTACCAGTCAGCACGCTCTTTTGTGGTTCGATTTCTAGTGTATTTTCGTACCAGCACAACAACGGTGTCAAGACATACAACATTATCCTAACGGTTCCTCGTCGGTTCCAGTATCCTCTACCGTATCGATGGGCATCTTGGTTGATTAAAGATATCAAAATCTGATAGAACACTCTCGGTAGTCACATTCACGAGTCTTCTAAAAACTCACAAGCCAGCGTAGAAATCGGACTGCATTTCATATTATACATGGGGATGTCTCGCTTCGTGTCTGTTTAAGCCGTTCCGGCGGCAATGACTTGGCACAAAACACAAATGTCAACTACGGCGAATGGTGAATGCGGTATACTTCGTGACTTACGAATGCTTCACCACTGGTTATAAATTACGAACTAACAGTGTTTTGTGGACAAAACATTCCTCTTCCCTTTTCCACATTGTCAATGTGCATCGGCAATGCTGTGACGCTGATCAGGGGAACCCAGTAACTGTTTGCCCGAGGAAGACACCTACCTGCGCAATATCAACGGTTCTCAGAACGTGACTTCCATTAGTTCACCTTCACGCACAAAAGCATCACATTTAAAACTCAAATATAGCCTTTTGGTGAACTATTCAAGCTTATTGCGGATGATGATTGTTTAATTTTCTGGACTAGAATCACTGGATGTAGCCTGGTCTCTAATCGGGGGAAGAGATGAGGAAAACTCCATCGGATTATGGAGACAAAGAGATGTTCGTATGAAATATGCTTGTGAATCTGACCACAACACTATTTACAACTTGTTATCAAAAGGAGATGGGCTGATGCGATTCACCGGAAGGTAATCAAACTGTCAACACAAAATGGTACAAACGTAGTAGACACCGGTGCCCAAATGTCCAGAAACTAGATCGGAAAAATATATAGCGGTCTGATCCGTGACTGACACTCGGTTGGTATTGTGATCAACTGTCAACCCGACAGTAAGATGGGAACGACCTTCCTTCGCCTTAGTTCAAGAATTCTGTTGAAAGCATGATTTTCTTGACATGTACAGAGGTCAGCGAGGGACGTGACTCCAGGTTATCTGCGATGAAAAAAATGTAACCGAGAGGTGAAAACCGTAAACCATAGAGCATTGATCCGAAACAGTTCATACTGACAGTGAAAAAATGACCCCGGAAGAAGTACGGTAGCCGTGCCGATTTTATGACAAATGCTCGGACATAGTTATAAAGTCACTTGCCGTGATTTGGTCAAGTTGTTCTCCCTATCACGTACAAACGAGTCAGCCCACCTGAGTCGATCCATTTTGTCCCATTGTCTGACAGCCGTCGCCTGCCACGACTAATTCAAGCCGGCAATCAGACAGCATGTGTTGGCCACGTGGGACGAAGAGTATTCGGTCTGCGGCACTTTTGCCTGTGTAATTCTGAATGAAGGGCCGTCTAAACTTGCTGCAATGAAAGCGTCATCGCCTTTCCGAAATAATTATTTTTGAGACAGACACGTCTGATAAGCTAATCGGAGTATGGGTAGTGAAAAGATCTATGCTGTTAGCTTCCAAAATACTGAAATTCACACGGAAAATGTTTGAAATGATGGATTCAACAGCACAAGCAAGAAGGAGCTTACATTCGTTCTTCAGTGAATTGATAATGAATGGGAGGCTCCAGAATCAAAGACAGCATTAGTGCGTATTAGTAGTAGGTGGTCGAATGTTTTCATTAAATAATCCACTACGTCATATCATCGCTCAACCCACCACTAAGAAACCATGGCAACAATGTGCAGCTGTTTCATCCTTGTTAGGAATCATCAGCAGTGCATATCCTCCGCGCCCGAACTGAGAAGCGAACCCGGGACGAACGGTTCTGAGTCGAATGCCTTAGCCATTACGCTACCGGGCAGGCTCTGAACGGTTTGTTGAACTTCACCGTCACTGAGTTGCACGGCTACAGGCCGTTGGTGCACAGCAGAATCAGTGTTCGAATTACGAATTCAAACCACCAATCAGCCACGACGATAGCTTGTGTTTCACTGAGCGAGAATTGTCAGAAGAACCATGGTGGTGTCCGAGGGCCTCGGATTCAAACTCAGTTGGAACAAGTGCGATTATCTTAGAATAAATAGTATTTTAGTGGGAATCTTCCAGATGTTTATTGAGTAAAATGCTTCGATAAGTGGTTTGGACGGAGCGTTATTGTTTGTTGATCGGCTTATAAGGAGGATGTCATTATTGGCCATGGTTGTGCTCCTACTGTCGATTCTTAGAATTGTCATACGAACCAGTGGTTTTCAGTCAATATTGGAATTGAGCAATTCGCCTTCTGCTTATGATTAGTGAATGAAACTCGAGTTGACCGACTCGAGGTCACAGGGTTGTTCTTTTTTGATTGCGCTGAACGGGTATGAATTCGAAAAAAGACATCTGCTTGAAGTTGTTTGAATTAACGACCCAGATTTTTCCACTTCAAAACAGACACCCGATAAGCCTTCGTACTTCTTGATATGAGCGATATTCGTTTCTTGGTAAATGAGGTGAAAACCTTCTCTGATTATTGCGTTTGACTTATTTTTTCCATGAGGTGTACTACGCTCGACTGTTAGTGCTCGAAAAACTTTATTCTGCTGTTAAAAGACCACAAAATCAAGCACAGAAAGCTTGGCTCTTGGTTGTATTGACCATTTCAGCCACGTCAGTCTAGTAGAATGAGCCCTGGTAAGTGTCGATTGCGACTGGAAATGATTCACACGGCATTACGACCAGCATTTTCTGGGGCTTTCCTGTCCGTCTGCGTAAAGAACCACCATGAGTGCTCCCAGTAAATGATGGTTGCCGTCGTAACAACAACTTGTAGTCTAGCCCGAAATGTCCAGTTTCTATGATCCATTGCTTTCCATTTTGCAACAGACTGATGAAGGTTTTTCTTGGTCTTCCAGTTGTGAATGGTACGACAGAAGAAACCAATCGAACTTTGACTACGGTTGCCAACGATGTGCATTGAGGGATACATAGATTCTACTATTCAGCCATTGTGTGTATCCTTGGTCTCCATGAATGAAAATCCTTTGTACCAAATACCAACACGGCAAGATTTTGCCAGACTAGAGGAGTTAACTGGTCACTTTGACCAATCTCGAGCACTCTGAGTGATATGCCTACAAAAACCTGCTCGACCATCTCGGTTCGCAGAAACATTTGACGTAGTTTGTGTGACCACTCTCATCTTTTCCGAGCCAAAAACACAGAGATAGTTAGACTTCTGATTGTAACCCCTTCTGGCGAGGCAATGCGAGTGATTACGGTGATCTTGCTTGTGTAGCTTACGACATGCGCAGCTCTACCTTCTTGTTCTGAATGCACTGTCGTGTGACTTATTTGAACACAACGTTTGGTCTAAAAGGACGATTGTGAACCTCGGCGTTTGATTTTCGGTGTAGTCCGTGAAGTAACCGTACAACCGTGGAATTTTGATTGTTCAACTTGTTGCCTTGTACTTCGAAAATCTAAATGTACGCATACATATATCTGATGTTATTTCTTCTCGAAGACAGTTCACAAACTATAGGATTGCGTTGGACCACAAGTTAGATTTTTACCGGGATGCCTGTGGATAGACTTTCAGCAGCGTGACATTGTTTTGCACTAAAAACGCCGGCAGATTTGACTCAACCGTACTACCTTTTCCAAGATGACGGTGCTTTTGTTGATCAGTGTCAACATTCAGTCATCGTTTTCAAAAACGTCGAATTTAGCGCGCGCACACACACACACACCTTCGGATCGCATACTCATCGCAACATCGTCCACGGCGTGCAGGAGGTTCCAGGGCAGCCGGAAGAATTTTGTTGCCATCAGCAAGGCAGGAAATAACACAGGTGGCGCGATTACGTATATCAAATAGTCCTTGAGCGACTAGCCAGGTAGCTTTTATCTATTCATCCAACGGTACTGACTACTACAGCATTCACTATTACCCTGAATTATCCCATCATAGGAGTACAATGATTAACAACCTGCACCTTCCGTCCTGTTGTTTGCCATCAAGAGTAATCTCCTTTTGACTCGTGCATGCCATTTTTGTTCCCTTATTAAACGACAACGTCCATTTGATAGTCAGAGACCCTGGTCATGCTGATCCTTTTCTAACGGCGCGTTTCGGTTTTCTGATCATTGTCTACCACCAAGACAGAAAACAATTTTGGACAGAGTTATCACCCTCCTAGTCTTTGTTCAATCTCACACAAGTCTTCCGTTTCCACTGGTGATGGCTATCTTCGACGGGACCGAAAATTTAAGTTCGTTTTAGAGGATATGTGTGCCGTTAGAACAGGAAATTTTTGCTTTCGAACTTTTTCATTCACAAACATTTCTCTCCTCGAAATCTCGCTTATAGCAGCTGTTTCATGTTATTTTTCCTCTTTGCTCGTCAATGTTTAACTAAGTTGGCTTGTTTCGAAACGGTTCTCGTGTACCCTGGGAAAGTAAGTTACCCCTACTTGCAGTCACCAAGTAGGACAAAGCAGTGCTCGTAGAACGACCATGATGAACATTTCAAGTGCTAATCACATCTGAGCAAAGGAGAGTTCAGGCGCCCAGATGGCTTATCATTCCCTCAGAAGCGATAAGAGCAAAATTCTATGAAAAGTTCTAGAGCTTCCATGGTCATAAAACCGACCGTACCAATCTTCGCTTTGACAGTAATGAACTGAGTTTCACTTTCGTTCGTCAACAAGCAGATTCTCTCCCTTCCCATCCATACTCATCATCTGAATCTAATTTACCAGAACTGTTCAACGGTGAAAACATACTTAGAACTTTTTGAAATGCGGAAGAATATTCTGCGGCGACCCTGGATGAATTTTCCTCAGCACTACAGACGCGTGGGGCCGGCTGTTTGTCCAAAGTGATGACAGTCATCGTGAATCTATCCTTGAATTGATGAACCATCCCCGGCTGTCGAAGGCTCGTCACCAGCATTTCTATTCTGAAGGGGGATAAATCAACAGATGTCATCGTACAACCTTACGTCCATTGAGTTTAAAATGGCTGAAAGGGCTGTCCTCACACGAACGAGATTGCACAAAGCAGCTTGTCAATGTGCTTTCCAATTCGTTTAGCAGGTGTGATCTATACAGTATCAAGGCTGAATTCAGAAAAAAAGCAACATCGAACTGAGGAGCTGTAACTTTAATTTGAGAACAGTTGACTATGGTAAATCTCGCTCTCCCCTGAAGCATTTCATTGACCAGTTGACCACGCCTGTCACCGGACCGTGACCGGTCGCTTGTTCACGTAATCACCATATCTTTAAATGACAAAACGAAATAAGTTCCTTATGATACTGCTCCGCTTTTGACTCGGTTCCCAAGTGTCACCAACCAAAAATTAGAATCATGTAGATATATATAGCAATCGCTTGCATGGATAGTTGATTATTTCAGTGAAAGAATATAATACAGAATGATAGGTAAGTCCCTCCTCAAGCACGCAGCTAGCAACTCCCAATTCTTCCAATGCACCATTCTTCCTTATGATTATTTCTTACTTACATTAGTGATGTTTCTGGTACCTTATCAACCACTAGAACCACCTTGTTGCTGATTTGAACAGATTAAGGGAAAATCTAACAAGTGTTAGACTTTATTTCACCTACTTTGGTTTTTAGTCGAACCCAGTCATGCATCTTGAGTGGGTTTTTACCACTCGCGATCACTATTTCCCGTGGGTATTCTAACTATTAGCAATAACAATCATTTCTAGAGTTCATTCCGTCAAATACTTAGAGAACATTATAGATAACAACCAGGGCTGGTCATTGCGCGTTCAGCTTCGCGTTGGTAAACTAAGCCGAATGACTTTCAGATGATTTCATGCACCATAACCCATCATCATCAAATATGCCCACTAATGTATTTTTCAAATCCTTCTTTACTCTTATGAAACCATCGCTGGGCTTCAAACCCTACGTCATGGTCTGACGATAATAAGCTATTTTTCTCCTGTCAGGGAACCGCAGTCACGCGTATTGACAGTCATATTGGATCTTGTACTAAGTTTGTCAATAGAATATACCTCCCCAACACCAATCTACATCACTCTACCGTGTCTCTTTGTCTCCCTCATCCAAAAATCCGTCCTAATTTTCCATCTATTTCTTCGAGAACTAACTTTTGTACAAACGTTTATCTTATATTGAATTCAAATGCTAACCACGATAAATAAACTACTAATTAAACTGTAATCAAATCTGGATGCGTAGTGTCATTTCCTTCAAACTTTCATGTTCTTGATCCGTTTATGATCTACCGGTTATCCCAACGGTGACCGGCTCACCAGGAAAATTCTCAGATAGACTATAGTCGACAAAAAAGAATGTCTCCTTCCTTGAAACCTGCCGAGTGAGCAGCCCTCAACTGAATCGACCAAGTGAGCCGGTCACTGTATGCATGACTGCATTGGAGCAGTTTTTCCTAACTAAATGTAGCAAAAGAAACAAGATGGTTAGCCCAGGCGGCAACCGGATATGCGAACCGTTTGGTGTTTGTGTTCGCATGGTTTCACTCGTATACTTTATAAAATGTATTAAATATTTTACCCAATTATAACGATTTCGCATGAGAATCCATAAATGTTCATGCTCACTGAACTCTAGTTGTCCATCGGAATGGGCAAATTCATTCGTAATTCCAATAAGTTCAAGCGATTCAAATTCACAAATTTCGCAAAATATCAGTACCTTTTTTAACCTTGTTAGAATATATACAGCATTCAGTTCTATTTCGGTTTGCTGATCTGCTAACCTGTGTCGTTATTTGGTCGCATAAGGGTTACCAAGTATGACAGCAGCGAAGAATCAATTAAAATCATTTAGATTAAACCATTTCTTGTAAATTACTCTTATTTGTTTCACAATCACTGTGATACCTGATTAACTTACTTGCTCAATGGCTTCTTAAGATTGGATTCAGTAAAAATAAGGTAAATTTGAGAACAAGCGGCTGTGGTAAATCTCGTTCACCCCGGTGCATCTCATTGGTCAGTTGAGCATATCAGCCATTAGTCCATGATTGGTGACATGTCATCTCACACTCTGCGAAAAGAACTAGAACGGGATTGTTGTGCACCTTCGTCGTCTCGCCGAAATGCCCGAGCTACAGAGCATTGCATCACGTTGGCACCCACTCACTAGTACACATGATGCCCCACTGAGATGAATTTCACAACTCATTGTACACCTTCAATTTATTTCAATAAGTACATCAGCTTTTACTAGTTTAATGTGATAGTTAACTGATCAACGCGGACGGGTAAGTAGAAGTCGACCAGAGCGACTCCAAAAACTACCCCCCCCCCCCCGCCTGCTACCCCAATCCGACTTATGACCGGAAGTGTTGGTTTTCTACGGTCAAGTGAGGAATATCAATGCTCAAACCCCTAGCTATATGGTTGCCAGTATTATGCAGACGATCGAGTGACGAAATCCAAACAAATGTTGTACTTCAATTCAAATAGTTGGCTGGTACTCAACAATAACTGTTCTTCGCGCTGTAAATCGCAATAAAAATGAGAGGAGATCCGCTCTGACTTCGTCTCGTCAACCCTCAATTGGTTTCAATCTCCGATGCATTATCACCAGCTCCCACTCACCATAGCGAGATAAACAAAGTTGATCGGGAACCAAATTTTTGTTTGGCAAACAAAGACAAATCGCTTATGTGAATTTTCTGTGGTCACTACTCACTGGTCAATTTGACCGCTAACATCTTCGGCCCATTGTTATTCCCTGACTTGCTCAATCAGCTTTTTTCCTCAACCTCAACCTGTTAGACTTTTGACTCGGCCAATAGGTATGGCGATCCGACAGTCAATACCTCTATACTCTGAGTTCAACTGATCTCTAAGCAACAGTGCCATGTTCAGCCGACCACAGAATCGATTTGTACGATAACAATAGCAGCAATACAATAAAATGTATCAAAAAGCACGATACTATGCACTGTCCTAATCAGTGATTGAAATAATGAAGGAAGAGGCGAAAACGCGTCATAACTCTCCCGCTGGTTAGTCCATGTTTTTCTGGTACCCGCAGTGAACGCTTCTCGTCGAGGTGGTAATGGTTGGGTGCACTCCTTTGTGATTTTATTCAATTTCGAAGCCGCACTCTGTGCGTTTATTTGTTCGTTTGCTTCTCTTGTTTGCCACGGTTGTGTTGTGTGAAGGACAGCCTGCGTATGTTCGATACGGTGAAATCCAGTCAATCGATCTGGCAAGTAACGAATAGTCATTTATTCCCGTGTAGTTCAGTTAGCTCCATGCTATCAGAAATTGCACGCATGCCCGTTCATCAACCAACAAACAAAGGCAACTAATGCGAAACCCACCATTCGGATAGATATTTGCCGGGTTGTTTCGTTTTAAGGTGCGTGGGGCAAGATTGTCAGTTGGTCACCCACTGACACCAACCTATCTGCCACAGAATGTAATACATGCATTAACTTCGGTCGATAGCTTACGGTGGACCATTTGACATTCTGAACGAACCCACATAGGCAACAGGCGGATAACGTATTTGTTCGTTATTTTCTGCGTATGCGTGTGTCTTTGGAAGGACTCTGTTCTTGCACACGCAAGCGAACTTAAAATATCCCTGGGGCACAAAATGCGCCGCATGAAAGCAGGTGACCTCTGGATACCATTGGGCACAAGTTTGGTGCACAACATTTCTGTTTAGCTTTGATTTGGGAACTGAAACCCAGCTTGTAGCAATTTCTTTGACGTACAAAACACATGTTAATTGCGTGTACTACCATCCCTCGTCTAATTAGTATTTTCAAATAGTTTATCCTTGAGTCGATTTTTCATCGAATTATGGAATTGCACTTCGCGAAAAAAGTTGAATATCAGACGCCGTGAAAAGGCACCACCCTATCTTTCATAAACCTAGTTTTTGACCATCAATGAAATGTTAGCTATATTGCAGTGTTTCCAGTCACAACAGATTAGTTGTGTCTGACAAGAAAATCACGCCAGATATCCACTATTTTCAACGAGACTGACCTCATTTTGACTGAACTATCTTCACTGCGCGCGTATTTTATAGGGTAGGACAATGATGGAAAATGCGCACATACACGTAAAATACATGACTCTCCATGCAGCTATTCGAGTTACCCTGTGACAGTCCGAGATTAACGTTATTCGGGCACATTTTAAATGAGTAGCTTTGCCAAGGAAAAAGGGGGCCGAAACCATTTCGATAACAGCATGAGGCTTAACTTCTGCATATATTCACTGGATGAGTACTGGTCTAGGACCGCAAAGTCTCAACTGCAATCCTCAAGGACTTCTGAATCTACGCTGGGAACTATAGTTTTCAAATGAGGTCACTAGGTTCGAAGTCCAGAATTGCCTTGAAAATACACAATTGTCATATAGCGTACGGTGCATCTCTAGCTCTATTTACGTCGCTTTCCTCACAGGTATTTTGATAAAAAAAACACCTATTCCCTGCCGGAATGATGGCCATTTTGGCTGCTTTGCGTTTGAAAGACGTTATTCTCGTTTTTCTAGTGTTAACAACAGTAATGTTGTTATCTGGTTGAGGGGATCTTTGAACATTAGTCCTTGAGATTTCAAAGGTAACACGCTAGCAGAGATGGCAAGAAGAAGACTGACTAGTGCTGTCAATAAGACATTTTACGCATCCAAGCTTTGAATCCTGTTTAAATCCCACCCCAAGGTATCATTACTGTTGAAGGACAAAGCTCCCGATTCTGCAGTCTCGTTTTGTGTTTATTCATTCACATGTTCCTGTGGAACAATGTGCATCGGCCGCATGACCAGGCGCTTATCTGAACGCATCCGTGAGCACCACCCTGCATGGATGGGCACGGGAACAATCATGTCAGTTAGTAGAGCAGTCGTTTCATACCTAGCACAGAATGACCACACCGTGAGTGCGACGCAAGTTTTCCGGAACCTAAGGTCAGAGGTCAACAGACTAGACTGGCAAAGTGTCGCCTCTCGTGATCTCTTTTCACAATCCTCCACTGCGCGTTCAAAAACAATTTGTGGTTGCCCTTCAACTCCGCTGGCCCACCCTCCGTCCAAATGCAAACCATAGACCACAAAACAATTACCACAAAACTTTTATCTGTATGATCGGACATCCCTATTCAGTGCTGTCCACCGAAACAGTTCGTCAGCCTTTGGGAGCGTTAGGGTATCCGGTGAACTATCAGGTTCATTCGAAATGACTAGCGCCGTTTGACAAGGGTGTCCCATTTCTCCATTCCCGTTCAAATTTGTCATGTATGAGGGGATGGAAGATGCTTTAGAAGGTCTCCAGAATGTAGGAATCGAAGTGGGAGATGGAGGGAAGCTGTGTGACTTAGATCAAGCAGATGACGCTGTGTGCCTGTTCGAATCGGCGGACCATGAACAACGTGCTCTAGTTAGATTCTCGAGGTGTGTAGCTCGGTTCGGCATGTGTTTTGCACCTTCAAAGTTACAGGACTGGACGACAGCAGTGCCGAACCTTATACTAGATGAAGGATTGCTTCACTTACCCTTATCTATGTAGCTCGGCAGTAAAAGTAAACGTGCGTATATCGAAGGCTGGAGAGGCTTACGCTGGACTGAGGCACTTGTGGCATCGGCCGGGTATTTCACTGAAGTTGTAAGGCCGGGTGTACTGTGTCGCAGTGCGCTCAATTCTGTTGTACGGTTGGAGTATTGGTATTGCAGATGTTTGTCGGTTAGAAGTTTTCGACCACCGATGTCTACATAGTATCTCTAGGATTGAGTGAAGTGAGCGGGTGAGTAATATGGAGGTCAGAGATCTAATACTAGGTGCCGGTTCTCATAATACATTATTTCAGTTTATGGAACTTGGCAGACCATGCTGGTTGGGTCACGTGTTGCGTATGACGAACACTCGTCTACCATATCGTGCCCTATTTTGTGTCCCTCCTAAGGAATGGGAGAAGCCATGTGGAGGCCAACAGATGACGTGGCAACGTGGGATGAGAAAATGTACAGCGAACTTAGGTAAAGTAGGTGTCTCACGTCTTCGTGGTTGGGGTCCGAAAGACTCGTCGACTTGCTGGCTGGAGACACTGAAGGATATGTCAAAGAACCGTGAACAGTGGCTATCGTGTTGCCATTTTCTACTGAATCAGAATGATTGAAAACACGTGCGTTTGTACAGTTAGGCTGTGTTTCGTGTGTTGGCTGCAGCAGCACCTCATCTTTTACCGCCTATGTAGGTCCAATCCCTGTTCCCGTTGGATATTCACTCTTTTTATATAAACGTGTAACTCTGGGGAAAGGCAGCGGTCATTGAGGCTTGCTTTGCTGTTTAACGCTAAACGAAGAAGATGATGATGATGATGTTCATCTGCATTCGGGTTATGCATGCAGCACACACAAATCCCTTCTGCACGTATTTTTTTATCGGACTAGCACGATCCTAAATATTTTTCGTAATATATTGTATTGTAATGGCATGATTACGAATCAGCGAAAACTAGTTTGTTCGCCAACTTGTTTTCTTAATATGCTCAGTAGAAATTTCCAAGGAATCGGAGCAAGCATCTTTGCGTTTTACCACAACGGGTGGGCCGGGATATGATTCATTACGTCTGTTGATCGGTTCGATTTTTTCAAGTGTCTGCAACTACACCCATTCAAAATAATAGCTTGGGAAAGCCTGACAAAGTGCGCATACGACGGCTGCAAATAAATTCATACCAAGAAAAATCAAAAAAATAACTATTATGAAGTAAGGAATATTAGAAGTGGTAACTAGGAAAATTCTGATTGCGATAAATCACTCATCTTGCTACATCAGCCCGCAGCTCACTATGACGGAACCATCATCATTAAAACGCAGACGATGATACCACACGCATTCTGATTGGCCGATTCCCCTGTTTGAAATAGGCCATCCGTCAGGACGTAGTGTTTTTAGAGTTTATTCAAGGTCCACCAATGCCTATGATAGCGAAATTATGAAATTATTACAATAATGACCTAAACTGGTGAGAGGATAAAAAGGAATGCTAAAAAACGTAATCCAAAGAGAACAGGCAAAAACATTTCCCGAATAATTGTTTCTTATTTTTACAAACTGACAATGACTGGTGACTTGAGTTGCGGGGCCTCGAAAGTTCACATCTGGGATGAAATCTGTTTGAAGAATGTCGATTTCAGTTCGTTTTCTGTTTCCAAGATACTTCATATAAGAACGTGGAAATGTCAGATAAGTGAGCCTGTTTATTAAGAACACCGGCGTTTTGTATCGACCCTTGTTTTACGTCAGTGCCCGACAGATACTGGGCTGAATTTGACAGCCAAGGTGTGCTTTACGGCAAAACACGTTTCCAAGCATAAAATCTGCCGTAAACTGGACTTGCTTTCCTGACATTTCTACACTTCAAAGTTTTAAATTTTGTTCACATTGCAATCAAGTGGATTTAGACTGTCGGTTGACAACCTGATGAAGAAATCTGGTAACCTTAGCCACTCGACTGGTTCGAACACGATATATAATTGTTTCGGGTAGGTGTTCGTGCGCTCTGCATACTAGACAACTGGAAACGCCAGGTGACATGATCAGGTATCGCAATTGACTGTGCTCTTCCATTCGAATTTCTTCTTTTATCCTAACCTCTTTGGCAATTTCCTTACCTCAGTTCATTTACCATTTTCTCCCAGTTAGCTTCTGTTTAAGTAACACGCTGATGACGGCCGAGAGACCGAATTAGCCGGCAGAATAACCAATCAGTGTTGCTCATTGATGACTACTATAAGCTATTTGGTTTTGATTGATAAACGAACTTTTCGTCTCTTCGGCTTGGTCTCTCACTAGAGGTGATGAGAACTGGAGATTGCGGCTGCGAAATACAACCGACTGAGGATTTTTCACCAAAGTACAGCAAACTTCTCATCACATTTTCTGCCCAAAGAAATAGGTTTTACGTCAATAAAACAGATTCTGATCAGCGTTTAGTAACCGCTGGCTGAATGTAGCAGCCCGGAGGCGAGTCTGAATAAGTATATAAGTTCAAACAATGTAAACCTTAAACAGGCACACTACATGTGAGTTATGTGACTCAGCGGAATAAACATATAACCTAGCAAATTATAATGTCGATCGGGAAATCTGTGCCTAGGTAAATCCTGGTCCTGGTTGATAAAATCAGTCTGGGATGCCTGAAAGATGACCAGTGTCATTTAGACAAAGATAACCGAAACGGTTTGAAACTGGAACACAACGAAAATACGTGATCTTTCACCAAACACAAACCGGCACATTCGTTAAGTTTGCTTGCTTGTAGCACATGGGCTCAACATCTCTCGTGTCAGTTAGGGATGCATCATCGCCAGCAAACGGAATGAGATTCGGTTGAATCCGAAAGGCATGAGTGATTTAAGATTTGGTCGAGCTTCAATTCTCACTTGGTCACGCGAGTGAACTAGGATGAATTCTGCCCATTAAGACCAGTCACGGGCCCATGAGTAGAGTCTCTCGACCAAATCGGGGTGCAGATGTACGAGATAAGTTGTGCTGAGTCTGTCATCTGAATTTTTGAAGGACTGGACTCATCTTACCTGGTCCGTTTACACCCGATTTTGTCGAGGTCCTCTATTCGTGGACCCCTGACTGCTCCTGATGGGCACAGTTCAACCTAGCTCACTCGCGCGACAGATTTTAAGGCAGTCATAGGCCATCAAAAAGACAGAGGAACCCGGTGCTAAAACAGTGGATAAGATGTACACTAGTTGTTGGCCTGTGAGAAACACACGAGCATCATTCTAACATATCCACACACACACACATACACACACACGCACACAAAAACGTGAATACGCTACCGAAATGTTAACCAAATTTTCCTTACAAATAAACTCCGGTTTGGAGACGAACCCCCATTCTATATCGTGCCGTTGTTATCAACCGATCTTCCTGTGTAATGTACAAATAATAATTAGATTGGACTTTTCAATTACTTTATAAATTTAAATCACTCTGTCTAAGCTTCGGTCTTTAGAGTTGAAATTACAGGTTTTCCTCTCGTTTAATAGTAAGCCGGCGGTGGCAAAATTCAACATCATGGAGTTTTAACCTGACGGTCGTAGATTCAACCCCTGGCAACATCGGTCAATTTCCCTACTTAAAAGTCCTCTGTTAGTCGCAAAACCTATCGTGAAAAGTAAGGTACTTTGTGGTCTAATTAATGATAGGAAATAAAAGCAACGAGGCTGACTGTAGTTTACTAGCCTAAGTCTCGTGTGGACCAAACCCACCTTTTTGGTGCAAACATTTTCAAAATCAATTTCTTAAATTGAAATTCTAGTTTAACTTTATTAAAAATTTTGTCAATTTGACAAGAAGAGGACATTTTCAAAGTTTAAAGGAAACACCCGGTATTTATATCTAAACATATAGACCTATGTAGGTGTTTATTTTTTTTCGTAAAATTGTGCACGTCATGAAGGTAAGGTTACCAACAGCTGACTGGAAAGATCAACATTCAGGACCATTATTCTTCAAAAATTTGACCTTCCAGAATCCTTTGAATCTAACTCTCATTTCTTTCCACATGTTCTCCCTTGATACTCTCACGGAAGTTGACGCTATCGTTCCGATGGCGGTTGGAAAACCTTCATTCGCTGAACACTCAGCTTCTTACCCTACTCGAACGTGCCATGTTCCTGTTCTTAATCGGGTAGGAAATCTTCACGTGACTCGAACTAGGTCGCTATGGAATGTGGGTACTCGGAAGAGTTTGGGTGTGATGGGACCTTCTGTGGGTGAGTGCGCCAGGAATCGGTGTTGTAATAAGCTTTCAAGTTGCGTTTAATGGCTATTAAACGACCGTCAGTTGTGCTTCTAGGTGCTGGATAAAAGCATGATAAATTAAAGTCAAAATCTGACAAAACTGACAACAATATCGTTTGCTTGAAATTCGACAGCTGTGATTAGTCTCTTCAGTAAAACAGAAGACTCAGTTTATGGAACCTGGCCCAGGAACCAAAGTTCAAATTGGAAATTGCTTTTCATGTAAAAGGGCGTAAGTGAAGAAGTAAACGGCTGCGAATCAATCTCAACCCAGGCATCCGCAACGAAATCTCTTAAACGTCCCTAGCCGAGCTTCTTCGTATGTGATTTGGACAAGCTGACGATGTGTGTATCACGTGGGAATTCGTTCGCCTGATCGTACTTGAGATTGCTTAAGGACTCGTGAAACAGTTAAGTGTACGTCTGTAGCTGATACAACTAAAAGAATCATTCAACTGATTGGAGTAATTACCCAACAAATACCCATAGTTCATACATCGGTGGACAAAATTACGTGCTTTTTATTCTGTTTATCTATTCTCACTTTACAACCAAACTTGTAACATATAATCTATTGGTATGATTTGGAACTGTTGAATTCTATCGGGCATGTTCTATGTTTCGCTAGTTGGAAGAAATGTAAGCCATGCATTGGCAAATCAACAAGATTCTAATTTCAAGTTATACACAGGCATGAAAGCCAAGTTTTGCCACCAAGATTCAGTCTGCCGCTAGATTTGATCAGTAAGATTCGAATCCACGTGACCAATGGAGAGACAAAATCATAGTGTCTGACTTCAAAACAATGAAAATTATGAAGTAAGTTTAATTGTATACTTTATTTGAATTATACCATCTACCTTACTTCAGTCATTCGTAGGAAGGTCGTCAGATAACAAATCAAGATTATAAGCATGTGACATTCGCAAGAGGTCATGTGATTTGTGTAGCATTTGTGTAGCTTACCACATACGCTATGTGAATCAGCCCTCGATCGAAAATGAAGTGCAGGACAGTCATTATGAGATAAGGAAACGCGTACATACAAATCCCATGTACCATTCGAAAACAAAGATGAAATCGCTTCGCGTCTGTTCTTCCCATAATCGAGAGCACAGTGAAGAGAGATTGACGAAGAAAAACAGGCGAAATGCACAAATCAGATTTACAGACAGTTAGATAGATAAGTAGACAAATAAATGGACAGAAATCTGTGAGGGAAGAACGGCCGGAAGAAAGATTCATCTACTGACTATTTGTTATAGGAAATTTCGTTAGGAATAGGATTACGTTATTGGGGGGGTAATTTATACCCGCGTACGAAGGAGAAAGTATGAGTTTTATCATATATGTATATGTATGTATATATACCTGCTTCTCATTCGAGGACTTTGTTTACTGCATGGATGATAGTTAAAGCAGGTCGAAAATAACAATGTGCATGTTTTCGGGAGGTGAGCACCAGTGCCGCGGAGGGAGTGAAAGCGCGGTTAACCCATGTTGAGAGCGCCAGCTCCTTGACCGAAACCGAATCCTTTAGGTCCAAAATTCTTTCCATAGCAGGCTGCGGGAAGAACAAAAGATGATGTGAAATTTGACAAGTGAATGAATTAGCTGGAATAGGATAACTCATCGTCAATAAATTCGTGATTAA
This sequence comes from Fasciolopsis buskii, assembly GCA_008360955.1. Taxonomy (NCBI): domain Eukaryota; kingdom Metazoa; phylum Platyhelminthes; class Trematoda; order Plagiorchiida; family Fasciolidae; genus Fasciolopsis; species Fasciolopsis buskii. The sequence goes on from LUCM01009414.1 coordinate 51,808, forward strand.
TTAATTCGAAAGAAATGTTCCTCTGTTCGCTTGACATTTTGTCAACTAACGCAGCTCTCGCCACCAGACTGTTTTGATGAACGTATCAGAAAATGAAGACTTAAATTTTAAATACCAGGATGAAATTAAATGTTTAGTATTTCCCAGTTATTCACGACCGTACCTCTTTCCCAAGAAAACCAGTGTCACACAATAAGCATTTGCCTCTTCAGGGATTTTTGGTGAAACATGAACATTTTCCTCCTGCTTCTGGGCGAGGTGACAAAGTGAGCATCACAAATATAACGCAGTCTGGAATTCAAGATATTCTATTATGGTTTTTGTGAGTTCGAGCATGATAAAATAAAGTACACACAAAATGGTCCTCAGTGGCTTGCTTACTCCAGAATGGTCTCTTCTCCTTTGGTTCAAAAATTCTCCCCGCCATCATCGATCACGGATCGGCAACTTCGCTTATTCGGATGACAGCAAACTAGGATTGCCGACTAACCTCCTTTAACTTGTTAGGGGATAACTCAAGCTGGGTCGAATGCTCTTATAGGTGACTTATGGCAAGCAGATGCACAGATTCCGAGAAGCCTATACCCTTCTGTTAGCACTTGATCAGTTCGTGAATCTGTGGACCGCACCTGTTTATTCGTCGTTACGTATACCAAGCGTTACAACAGCTATGCAACAAATCACGGAGTGGAAACGCCTTAGTTTTGCTTTACTGGGATTGTTATTCGTCGGAAATAAGTCGTATGAGAATGGATGACTACGGCGAATTCTCATTCAACCACCGAATCTTCTTTGTACTTGTTGCAAAGTCGACCGACCGAGTCGACCCCTTGTTGGTTAAAATAATTACTCCCAAGTTTGCTTTTTTAAGTGCCAAATTAAATTGTCGATCTTAACAATTTACTGCCAGCTGCTCACCACCGCATCTATACCCTGGTTGAAACCCGCGGATCCTTGTTTAAACCGACAATAGGTCAAAGCAGTACGATCGAAGCTTCTTCAACCGATGTGAAAATGATTCAGCGGGCCAGTAGATGTATGATTTGCCGCAATGGTTTTCCAGTTCAGCCAATCACATTTGAATTGAATCCAGATGGATAACGTTTGAATTCTTCGCATGCCTTAGTCTGTTACGCAACTCTGGATGGAATTTGTAAGGAGCGGTAAGGTTACTGGCCCAAAGTAGGTTATTCGAATCCGAACAAGTGAATTTCTGAACCCGGCACAGCAGGGCCATTTTATACAACCATAGTAAGCATCTAGGAATTTTGTTTTGAAGAACAATATATGCCAGTCTTTTGCTAATTTCTCATTGGTTAACGTTATCTGCGTATGTTAGAACTTCGAAATTTACCAGACATATCGGAAAATTCCCTTAATTTTTTTGAGATTCAGTGAGACTATTTGCACTGGATAGCCATTTTTATTCACGAATTAGCTGATCGACAAGCTGTACGTGGAAGGATGTAAAATCAGGTGTCCAAATGTTCACAATTCAACAAGCAATGGCAGCATCCACGAAGGACCGACCTCCTCAAGTTGGAACTCAAGCAGATGGCCTTCATTTTTGGTTACCTGGGCAGTCAGAAAATGAACATGCATTATCACTGACTTTGATCTCATTATTTCCTCTCGCCTTTCACAAGTCACGTGGTCAAGTGCGTGACCTTGTAGAAGGTGCATTGATTTTTGCCCGATCTAGTCAGTAAGACAACATGTGCCTAAATTACAATGTTATTGTTCTTCTTCATCTCTCTCTGGATGAGATGTGTAAAAAGAATGTCCTGTTTATTTAGGTTTTTTTGGAGTTTACCATCAATGTGTTCACCGGTATACAGCTTACCTTTGCAATAGATTTCTTTTTCTTCTTTCTGTGTGCACAAGGTGGTTGAATCCAACGATTTGCCGCAGGTTTTGCAACGGAAGCATGCCTTGTGGAAACTCAACTGTGAACAGTCCGGGGAAATGAAAAGTTTATAATTAGACGTGAATAGGAAGGAAATATTCATCAGAATACATTTTAATCGGAACTAAATGGAAACTTCGGTCATCAGCAAATCAAAGGCACGCGTCAAATGATGCAAACCAACGGTGAAGTGAGCTTTTTAGCCCTAAAATCTCACAGTCCGCCAAATGAAATGGTGGGATTTGGTGTAGCTAGTCATACAATCGGATATCGGTTATTGTTCCTATTTTAACCTAAGATTGAGTGAGCCACTGACTGTTTACGCCCACACCAATACGCATCCGCATACACAATTCGCACTGAATACCGCCTTGTTATCCTTTCAACCAGCCAGATTTGGTCATCGGATCTAGAGTGTCTGTTTGCTATCGAGTAAACGGCCAGGCTTGGCAGCGCTCGATTGCAAGTACCGTAGTTGGCGCGTGACCTGGTTGACCGCGTATGTCCTGATATATCAATTATGTTCATTGTATTTGTAAACAGTCTGGGTACTTTGAAAAACAACGTAGGTAAACACCAGATGCGGATTGTCGATCAGAACGAATCAACAAGCAGTACTCCATTCGAAAATCGCACAAATCGCATTCTGGAAACCTTTCATCTACCCTATTCGTGATCTACTGAGTTCCCCGCTAAAAACTGACGAGGCAAATTTCCGTGTCTGTAACTATTCGAAGGTCGATAACGTGGTATTGTCGGCAGGAGATGCAATTGTGCAATTAAACCTACCACCACCAAAGCCGTCATCGATTTTTGGAGAATATATGTGTATCACACGATGTAACGCTCTTTACTATACACTCCGAACCTCGTTCGATCAAGATTCATCAGTCTATGATGTCTATTCCATGAAAAGCCTAAATGAAGGAATAATTTGCCTGTAAAAATAGTTTATGTCCAGTTTCGGAAAGCTTAAGCTAATCGCATATTAACTGGAACCGAAGTGGCTTGGCAAGGTCTTACTCGATATCAACACTCGCTTCAAAGTATACTAATGCGTCCAATCACAGACGACGCAAGAAACCACTTCGGTTATTCAACCGGCAGTAAATAGTCATTTTAGTGCAGCGCTTATAGAATAAGTAGAAACAATGAACGGTTTGACTAACTTTTCACTGGTAAGGTTTTCGAGTATGCAGGGCGAGGGGACAACAGATTGGATTACTTACTCCACTTGGGCATCCAATTGCTTTCTCCGCGTCATAGACACGCTTTCCGCAACGAGGACAGCCGCCCTGCTCCGGAGGAATGATAGCGCCTCCAGTTCCAGCTGTGGTTGGCTTGTTGCTGCCAGGGTACGAAATCAAGCAACAGGGAGGTAGACTAACTGATACTGCGCTTAAAATTTATTGCACTTCTTTGACTTTGCAAACTGGAATCTTATTGTTTGAGGATGTCTATCCAGTTAAGACTTTAGGGAAATTAATAGATATACCGTACCGCTTCCTTTCGATGTACGGGAGAATGTACAATGTGCCCTGAAAAACTGGATCCACTTCAGTATGTTAGTTGCCGCAGCGACGGACAGCAGTTGACTGGACAACGACAGAGAAGTTTCGAAGTTTTCCCAACTTCAATAGTGGACTAGCAACCTCATTTCTTCAGTGACAGACCAATTGAGAACAGGAATTCTCATAGGTGGATCCGGATTGCCTTAGCAATCCCCGGGGTCAAATTCCAACCGGGGTTGCCTTTGGAGAATAGTGATAACACTGACCAGCTATTTGCATCAACATGCCAAAGAAAGGTTTTGCTACCATTAGACGAGTATGGCAATCTGCCGCTAGTAACACGGTAGTTGACAACTAGGAACTGGATCTAAGTTTCTGGAACGTACCGTACCATGCGATTTGATCATGATTGGACCAACCGGGTTGTCGATCAGTGGTGAGACAGTTTTTAATACAAAGGTGGATCAAAATATACGAGAAAGTTAATGACAAGTCAGTGTGAAATCCGTAGTAGTTTTCCGCAAAAGTTCCGTGTCTCGGAAGGTGTCTAATTTCGTTCATCAGCACAAATTAACAACGGGGAGTGAACCGTGAAGTTAATATTTTTTTCTTCTCAAAGGCCCTCTGCTAAATTTCCGCAGATAACTGACCAGTGGTTCGAAGGAAATCCAATCCAGACAGCGCACTTCATTCCAAAGAACCGCGCAGACAGGTCATCGTCGCCTCTGTTTCCATCCTGTGGAATTTGGTAGTTTCTTTTTCCTGGCCGACAATTTCACTAAAATTTAGATATCCTTCCTTGCCCTTCGTAAACATATCAACTGAAAATAGCTTAGTATCGTCAACACGCTTCGTTTCAGCCTCACGTCCATTGCCGTCGTCATACGCCTGACCTTAACTTTTAAGCCACGGATACTGGAGACCGAGAGATACATCAAGAAAATGCAGCGCCGCGTTTGCTGTTTTATCATGTCCAGACTGCATTTCCAAAGGTCGAGTACCTCTTCGTGCTCAGCATGTGTATAGTAGGATAGACAGTGGACAAGTATGTGTAAATCCTGTCCGAGACAAACGCTGTATTGCTCATTCAATCGTTACTCGACATTTAGATTAAAAACGTCACAATCCCTCAAGAAATATCTTGTGCAGGCACATGAATTGTCACTCTGTTCAGGGTATATGATAATCGAGGACACCAGGGGATAGTTGCCAGAAGCCTGCATACATTCCAAGGCTAAAACTGTGCTCGAAACAGATTTGTCTTGACTTGAATCGGAAGGAGCCGAACAGGTGCATACTTCAAACAGCGCAGGCACAGATGGTAGGCCCATAGTCCCATGATGGCTTGTCGATCGACAAGACCACAGGGTGGCACACATTACAATTGGCGAGCCCTTGTTATGGGGCAAGCTGGGCCAGCTACGGGTCTTCGATCGTTCAGCCCCTTCTGTTTCTTCCCGTACATGAGTAAAAAAATAGCCTACCGAACCTCTGTTTGACAAGTCACGTTGTTGCTAATGTCTCTGCTCTAACCACCTTCCCTCTCGAGCTGCGTCCATAAACATCATGTGATCAGTCATATTTCATACGATGGGGGGGTGTTATACCCTTCCCCCTATCAGAAAACATACCGCAGCTTAGCGGTTGTTTTGCCACTTTCTGTATGCAACTGAAAGAAAAAGGAATCCTGGGAAAATACTTCGGGTCGTCCCGCTATCCCTAATGACGGCGGTCTCATCAGAATCAAATTCAGTGTCGGTGACAGTTCAAGGTATTTTTCGAAATTCATCTATCAGCTTCGCCTCAATTCCGATGGTACGACAAAATGCGATTACTTCTATACATGCGTCAGTGTGTGTGTGTGTGTGTGTGTGTGTGTGTGTGTGCGTGCACGTGTTTGCTTACCTCATTTCTGTGCCCACATTACCCAAATGTGCACCACTGTCCATGTTCAAGGCACCAGAACCGCCACCGAATCCGTAGCCTTTCGGTCCGAATTTGCGACCGTGACATTGTTTACAGAACACTTCACCCTCATGTTCGGCGACCGTAGTGCTGTCCAACATTTTATTGCACAAACCTGTCCAGAGGAATGACACAGTGCCTTAATGATCAGATTCGATCTCGACGGAATACAGTTGGACAATTAAGGAACTCGATGGTGATAAATACACTAAACAAAGTAGTAACTGCCATTTTCGGAGTGTGTTGAAACATTGTCACAGTTTTCAAAGCTAGAATGGGGTCGGTTTCTGAAAGTCATCTTACTCGCCAGAGGAGCTGGTATTAAATGTTCGATGCACCTGTTGGACCTAGTGATAGCCAATTTCGTTTGTCTCGACTAGACTAAGCGGGATGTGGAAATACCAAAAAATCGTCTTGAAACCCCTCCTACTGGTGTCTAAAAACTAATGGAATTAGGAAACTCTGAAGTTTAACAATATGATATATATAACGTCAAAATATTGAAGTTGATCAGTCCGCACAGTTACTGCGTTATAAATCTGTACTTTCTGGAACATTGAAAACCTTAGTCTTGCCAGGTTAGAATCAAAAGAGCACTCAGAATGGCCACACGCACACAAGCACATATACCGCGAAGTGTTTTTGCGAATTCTGGCAATTATACACTCCGCTGTACCCCGGATCCAGTCAGACCTGTGACCACCGGTTTGTTCTCACGGTCTGATGCAGTCTCAGTTCGCGGCGCAAGTCCGTGAATGGGCTGTACAGCGCCGTCAAATAATGAGCCTCGTCCACCCCATATGGCTAGGATACCTGCGTGACTTGACTTCGAACTGCATGTCGTTAATATGAGTGAAAACTGTTGCTGGCATCCTTTACAGTGTACTGGTATAGATGACTTTGAAGCAGGTCAGACTTCCAAAAAGTGCAAAGCGATTCGTTTTCCTACCGGAGCAACCCGAGAATCAGGTGTCCGAAGAGTTCAGTGGAAAGCTTCTTGCGTTGAAAAATACGGTATCTATCACAAGCTGCCACTTTCTGCCTCAGCCGTGAGTCATAATAAGATTACTTTAAGATAAAACTTTGTCTTCACTTCATAAGAAGAGGCAGGGCCAGATTGTTCCACATGTGTGGTTTGTTTAGCGGAGTAAAAAGCCGGTTATGGATTACCTGAGAAATTTTACACTTAGACAATTTTTAATAATATTTGGGAAGCAAAATTATGTACCCTTTTTTCTATTCCTGAACAGGTAAATAAAAAACAGACAAAGCAAATCGGACGTGACTGTTTCATGACAAGCTGCTAACTATCCAAAATCGTGCCTATGCTCAACTTCACGACAGTTCCCCTTCGAAAAGTTTTGCCTACTTCGCAAGTCGATCACCCATCTAATGGTTATTCCAATAAAAACAATTTGTATCCACTAGAAATAGAAGTTACAAGTGGCTTTTTCTGTCATCTTAAAGTGATTACATTACACGTCGAATGTACAGTGATTAGGATTAAAAAATAGCACGAATTCCAACTGTCCTAAACTTTTAGACAGACTTCTAAGTATGAGAAAGACAATATCAAGCGTTGTGCAAACCGATCTGCTCATACTCACCGCATTTTAAGCACATGCTATGCCATGCTTTTCCCCCGGCAATCTTCTTCTCTGCAGCGTACACAGCCTTTTGACACTTGGGGCAGATTTCCGAAGGCATGTTCTCTGGATCTCTGAACGAAGTTCACGCCTGGACAACTGATGTACTGTGAAAGCTGTGATGCGATCCGATGCGAACACTGATCCGTATGGGCTGGGCCGTCGAACTATATGGTATCGCGATTGCATGTTCAACGCACGTTCGCGTGCCTCCCCCACTGGGGGCGCCAGAAAACCCCGCGTTCGCATTGGGGCTAATGCACCGAAGCTAATCGCCCATAGGTAGTTGGCCATAGTGAACTGTGCGAAGCGCCTGTTTGTTGCTGGTCTGACACACACTCAATCCGATAGTTCCCCAGGCTTATCAAAACGTGCCGGTGTACGTGTATGTCTGACCAAATGTGGGCAACATCGTCTAGTAAGAAATTTCCCATCCAGATAGCGTTCGATTTTGGCTGTATGCACGTGAATGGGGCCATAGTAGCACCTGGGCGTATATCGTTCATTGCCTAGACCTGTGTAATCAATATGCGGTGTGCGCCAAGCTGAATAAAGTACAGAGCTGTTTCACCTACGCGCACATCATTACGTTTGTTACCCTATGTGCTCGCCTGTATGTGAGATGGTGGGTGCCAGCTGAAGCAACACAGCTGTTGTTTGACTTTTGATGGGGGCAAATTTTGACCGCAAAAACTCCAGAGTCCTTTCAGTATTCTGGTGGGTTAACCTATCAGGATTTTAGATTGCCAAGTAGGGATTGGACCGTCAGTATCTCTGTCTCTAGTTCTAGCAATCTGTGCGCTATTTGGTCATGTCTTCGGACAATCGAGTAACGGCAACCTGGAGTTTCGGAAATTCAAATCTCATGCATCTTCGACTGTGACAATTTTAGTAGTAAAGCACACTAGAGGAAGAGTCCCTTTGTAAACAGTAGCAAAATTCGGATTTAAACAATCAAATCTGGGATTTTAGTGATGACATCTTTCCTGGTCTCTTGCAAAAAATTAAAAAAATGAACCACTTTCCTCCACCCAGCCCCGTTCCACCAGCTTTGGATTAGTTACCCTTGTGCTGGGCAGTTTTGATGCGAGATCTAAAAGTGGGAATGGTTTACCAGCTGAGCTATTATAACCGATTGAAACATCTTCCCCGGTGAGTTGTCAATCGCCGGTTAGACAACCTTCCTTACAGTATGGCTTAGGTTAAGTCAAATGGAGGACGCTCGGTCAAAGAACACTCAAAATGTTGCCGCTAATGTTCAAATCGTTCAGATTCCACACGCTTTCACATGCAGCAATTGACAAGCGCAACCTCAGCTTGATCGAACCTAACGTTTTTGACATTAATGTTTTCTGTTGGGATAGCGATCATCACGTGACTTTGGCCAGGCGAGTAATGTAATGGAATAGAGCATGCAATTCACACGTGACCTGCCCCAACATGATGTGGGTAGCCTGAACGAATGGGTTCCTTCTATTCTTTTCCGGGGCCACTAGGCCACAGCCGTTGGCCACAAACCTAGAATCACGAGCGGTCAAATGATGAACAATCTCTACTAAACGAACGAAGAATTTGTACAACTGACAAGCCGTTCATTCTGAGGGCACTTGACAGTTGGGACAAATGTTTCTTGATTGGAATTGGACCTAATTGCATAAAATTTGTTTGCTATTTTGAACTCTTCGGATGTGCTAAAGGAGTTCTGGATGAAAACGACATTCGACATGGGTATGAAACCTGGATTTGAATAAACAACTGCGGTCGGTTGTGACTATCTGTTCACACACAGACCGTTCGAGCCCTGGGGCAATTTGAAAATTCCAACGCAGTCTTTCGGCGAAAAAAGATTAGTTCCAATAACACACTACATGGTGACCTAAAGAACTGTCAATCCAGGGCAACCCTCCTGATTGTGTTTCTGTAAATCAGTCAGAAAAGGTTGATGCTACGTCTTTCACAAAAATCAAAAGCGGATTGTGTTGGAGCAATGACTTTTTGACAAATTGCTTGGTTGATCCGGAAAGCAAAAGCAACAAGCTTGATCGAGATACCACTACGTGTACCAGCCACCTTGTGAGTGTACACAGTCAAAGCAACAGAGCTGTCCACAGGCTCGGTGATACAATGTTTTAATTAAAAAGGCTAATGACGAGATTTCAAAAGCAATGCGGAACTTTGAATTAAGTATAAAACGGAGATTGTTCGAGTGGGATTATTGTTTCTGTTCCTTAACGGCATCTTTCTACCCGAGGTTAAAGGCTACATGGAGAGAACTGATTCACGCGTGGGACACCTCAAGGCGTTACAGTGTGATAGAAGCATTTGGCTTACGATTCGCATCTTGATATCCGTATGAATTTTACATACGTGTTTAGTCGCATACCTTTGCTTTTGCTTCCCATACATGACCATTTGATAATTTTGCAGTCAAAAGGGGACTCCTCGGACGTCGGACTGAGAAATAAAAATAGACTTGCTTATTCGCGTCTGTCTTTATTATGAACAATTTAATTTGCAGTCGGGAGCCGCCTCAATTTCACACTATCAGGAGGATCCCCTAAACCATCTCATACTAATTAATCGGTATCGGATCGATAGAGTATACAGGCTCGGATACCAATCCCCGTGTCCACTTGTGAGTACCTCGGACTTGGTAGATCCCTGCGCTGCAACACGGCTATTTGTCCATTTTCGATCAAAAATAAACATCAAAGCAAATTGAAAACTTGTGCTAATGCAACCCGTAGGTCGTGGACAAAGCTGAACACTACTTGGGAAATGTCTGAAAACGGAGAAGAATTTTCTCGGGTTCTGTGTTCAAGCCTTGACGACGTAGATAGTGTTCAGGATACTTTAGTTACAGATGCATGAGCGTAAAAAGTTGAAATTTCGCTGTCGAATCCTGAAAATCACCATTTACAAAGCTAGACATTCACCGTGATACTGAGTCGAAGTCCAATTTGATCGAGAGGACCGTTTGATGATGGTAAAGTGGTTTCAAAGTCATTTAGTAGAATCGCTTATTAGCCTCATGCTATTTCTATCGAGCAGGATAAACGCATGTAGTTGGACCATCCAAGGCGCAAACGGAATACGTAACCTAGTACAGTGACTGGGCAGCATGATGTGAACTTCGTTAATTGCTCTAAATCCACGGTGGGAGTCTATTTCAACCCAGGTAACTGTTTCATAAAATAGCCCAAACGTAATGACTAATGCCCAAAAGAAGTTACGCGACGGAAACCCGGCAGAGTTAGCGACGTTCTGTTTGGGGTTTTAACAAACGTCGAAATGATTCAGATGAGAAAAGCACTCGACATCGGTCGCATTCAAACAAAGGTATGGTAGCCGTTCGTACATTCCAGTATTATTCTGGTCTCAAAGTTGAATGATAGCTGTTATTTGCTAGATGATGGCTTGCGATTCTCAGTTGGTCATTTTCGTGTATTTTGAGTTAATCCCAGCAAATTCACAAGACAGGTGGTGGCGAGAAATTTTTAACATCATACACGAGATACTTTGTAGTATCAAAAAATGCTAGCAATTGATGGCAAAAGCAGTACCACTGGAACAGACTTGGCAGGTCTTGGGTTCACCGCTATCCCGTTTGTCTCGATAAATTTCCTAGGATCCGAGCGAACACTAGGAGTCGATCAAAGAAGCCCTATACTCGGCGACATTCGTCAAGCAGAACTCCTTCCCACGTAAACCTGAAAAATGATGGATATCCGCGACTTCGGTTCCACTATTCCATGCTCGAAGATACCTCTCCCAAGATGCAACATGTAATGAGACGCGTAGATCCTGAGGCGTCAACTGGCCGGAAAGTCTAAGAAATGGCCAAGAACAGTTCTGGATAGCAAAGTGTAGGGAAATAAAAAGCTGCAGTCATCAAAAACAGTCGCAAACTTCGACGACTGATTATGAACACTCGTTTAGGAAAGCTGAGCATAAGGGAGGTGGTTAACAAATTTATCGGTACACTGATCCCTTCTCAGGAGCGTCGGCTGGCTTTTTGGGCAGAATGCTTTAGGGAGCAGTTTAGTTGGCCCACGACCACAGTGGATCCTCCACTTATGCCTGCAAATTAACCGATGCAGATGGATACCAATCCTTTGTCCGAAATGGAGATGATTAGGATGATAAGTTTTCTCCGAAGATATAATGCAGCTAACTCAGATGGACCGTCGTCAACCTTCTTCAAAGAATGTTGGGGAAGTGTTAGCGTATGAGTTAACGAAACTCCTGGGGTCATTCTGGGAAAAAGAAAAGATTCCGAAGGACTGGTGTGAATCGATGACTGGGCTCATTTACAAGAAAGTTGATAGATACTCATGGATAATCATAGACCATATCATCCAAAGTGCTGGGGGACATCATCCTTCATCGATTAGCTCCTAATTGTGAATGATTGCTTGGACACGTATTGTATATGCTTGCCCATCGTTTGCCATTTCGAGCTCTTGTTGCAAGTCCTGGGCAAGGCTGGAAGAAGCGACGTGTTGAACAGTTTGACTTGACTTAGAGGTATGAAGAAGTTAGCCTTGGTTTCGACCTCTGTCTGTGCTTCCCGCCTTCATCATCGGGATGCGTGACATGAGTATTGTTGTTGGTTGAAGAAGCTGAGAGATATGGGAACGACCAGAAAATCAAACAATGTGTACGGTGAAATAGAATACAAATATTTGCCGTTATTTATTATTATCATAATTATTTCTCCTCCCTTATCAACTTTGTCTATAGCTCTGCTTATATGTTGCTACACTGACAACATGCTTGTTTTCAAGCCGGTGCAGGCATAAGCAATACATGTCCACGCTGCCGAAGGCGATGTAGAAAGATTGTCAGTCAGAGGACCACTGACTGCATCCAACACAGGACGACGCACTTCGTCATTGGTCACCCGATGTTCTCACCAGACACGAGTGATGCTTCGGAAACATCGGTGGTCGAGCAGAGGTCATCGGGAATCTACAATTCCGATGGGTCAAGTTCCGCAATCTTAAAGTAGAACACTACGAACTATGACATTGTACACCTTCCACTTGAGAAAAAGCCGGATGTCATGGCGGCACCACAGGTGTCGCAGTTTCGCGAAAGCTGCTCTGGCTTTCGCAGTTGGTGTTGTGAACTCCAGGTGTAATCAGACTCCCGAGGTACCTGAATCTACTAACTACCTCTAACCGATCATGACAAATAGTGAGTGCAGGCACAGGCTCCTGCCAGTCGTGAGGAAGCACTTTGCATTTTGAAGGTGCTAAGCGCATACCGTATCTGGATATCTCAGTCGACATGCGCTCTAAGGTGTATTGAATTGTCTGTGCATCGTTCACCGATCAAGATGATACCATAGACATACTCAAAGTCAAAATTGTTCGCTGGGAGGAACTCAACTCCGCCGTCTAAAAGACCAGATGAAGCGTTCGTAGAACATCCTCTATGATAGAATTGAATAGAAATGGGGAGATGGAGCAGGCTTCCCGTACTCCCCTGGAGGCTACGGGGGTGACCTGACACATGACGGCACAACTCTTTGAGGACTGACATACTTCCCAGGTACTCCATTTCTCAACAAACAGTGATAAATTGCAGACCTAACGAAGTCGGATACCCTGTGAATGTCCAAGAACACGATTATCATTGTCCTTTGGAAATTAAAAGAGTGCTCTAACAGCAGTCGAAGGGTGAAAATTTGATCGACGCACCCACGAGGATCACGAAACCCCGCATATTCCCCACGAGTATGCCCTTAAGGCTTGTTGTGAGATTTGTGAAGAATGACGGACGAAAGTGGCTTTGAAGCCTTTGGGGTTAGGCTAATACTCCTATGGTTACGTAAGTCACTGTTCTAGACCTTTTTTTAAAAGACTAGGACAACGACCGACTCCTCCATCGAGGAGGGGACGTTATTGGAGTAGCAGACCTTCGAGGACAACAACTGAAGCTCTCTGGCCGGTTCCATTCCTCCATCTTCAAATAAAGCTGGGGAAAGGCCATCAGAGCCCGGCGCTTTATAGCGTCCTAAGGCTAGGATTTCGTCGAAGATTTCCTCCTCAGTTGCCGGATCTGTTGTAACAGGCCACCGGACACTTGTCGGAATAGCTGCGGGAGACGCTGAAGCTGAGGGTCAGTTAAAATATGCTTGCAAATCTCCTCCTAGGATGCAAGACGGCGCAACCGGTTGTGGATAGGCGAACCGTCAGCTTCACATATCGTTCCCACCACACCGAATGCTTCTTACCGGTAGCTCGGATGAGGTGAAATAGCTCTCGGGAATAACCTTTAAAGGCAGCATGTTCCATCTCCAAAGCCGTTGAGTCTAAGGGATCCCTCGATCCCCACGCAAGCTTGCACGGAGTTTACGTCTCGGTACTAGCTGTGCTTAATTAAAGTAGCTACAAGCTGGGATGGACTGGCGTGTATCAAAACGGCGCAGGGACCCAGGAGAAATCCAGTGTCATAATGCGACTGGTCAGGCTACAACTAACGAAGCCAACAGAATGCAATTCATTCTTGATAAGCGACCAGTGCTCACTGACGTGTTGAGGTGAGGACAATCCTAACTTTTCAGCCGGCGTGGTTCGAAAGACCGATAGGGAATTCGAATAAGATAGCTTTCCGCAATCTAATTGACGCTACACCATACTTTTTGAACGCCAACCAAAGCTCATACACGTCACGGTGCAGACTAATGCATTTTCGAATTTTAGGGGTATGGTTCTGTACGACCGGGAGTCTTGTAGACAGTCCTCCTCATTTGTAGCTAATAGCCATGTGGTCGATTTGTGCCGAGCACTGATTCGAAGAGAATGGCCGCCAGGTGGCGTACCGGCGATTGGGAAGTCTGAGGCTCGTACAAACGAGAAACAATTGATGGTCTGAGCACAAAGCCAACAACCGTTCGTCGTTTTCAGAGTGACAGGAATTGCAACCAATGGGGCCTCCCAGATGAGCATCATTCGAAAATGGACGATCTACTATAACGTCCATATCTCTTGTCAGAACCCCGATCTCATCCCGCCTTGCGGTGCATAAGATGTCGCGCAGCTTTCATAGAAAGTGTTCTTGACTGTATCTGGGCAGCATTCTGTTGGCGCGTACGCAGAGACAACAAACAAATCACGTCTGTTTTGTTTCCATGATCCTCCAAGTCTTACTGCGCATAGGGGGATATCTAGTGGGATCCATTCAAGAGGTGCAGCCTCAGGATCCCCAGAAAGCACAGATGAAACTTCATGGAATGACTAGGTGGAGATGTCAGTCGGATAACAGGGCTGGAATTTTGAATGTGGGTCTGTTGGACACAACGCACATCGATGGCTAGGATCTCCAGTGCACGAGCTAAGTAACCCTGTTGACCTACACCAATCAGTGTTCCTGCACGGAATGTGGTTATTTTAAATGAACCTCGGGGGCGACGAAGTACATCAGCGGGCGAAAGCAGGTTCGGCGAGACTTGGATGCCATCTGAGGAAGAACGCCAGAGAACAGGAACAGGACTTTTCCAATGAAACTACCACTGGCGTGATCAACTACAGTTGCCAAATAATGTGAGGAAATCGAGTGGGAAGGGGAGTAACACGAACCAACACAGTAACAGTGATGTGCGATGGAACGTAGCTTTCTTGAATAGGTAGAGAGTGAGAAATTTTTGAACAAAGGTGTCATATTCGTAGTTGTACGCGTTATACTACTTGGCCACCCAGTACAGAATAGGCCTTTTTATTTGAGAATGCATCTCTAGTCTTTGTGCAGCCAATTGCGTTCTGCAAGGCAGCAGTATCATTCCAGACGAGCCGGTGACCAGTTGGTCGGCTCATACGTTTGTTCTGGAAAACTTTTCCTGGTCAGTGGAACAAGGCAAGGTGCAATGACCTTATTTGGTTGCCGGATGACACCAGCCACGTTACGGAGCCACCAGGGAATCTTTGTGGTATTATTTTAGTGGAAACGCTTGCAAGGCAGAAACCTACCATGCCTTCGGCACTACCGCTGCTTGTCCGTGGCTGCCTGTTCGATGGGCCTGAGCCTACCTTATTCACGGGTACACACCCGGATGGTGGCCGTTCCCCTATCCACAACCCAGAGACGCACTTAGTAGCATGCAGCTGCACCTCGCTTAGAATATGCGGACGATGTTGTGGTATTGAGTGAAGATCCAAGTAATTTGCAAGTTATTCCCCATCGGCTAAACGACAGTATATGTATGTGTGAGATGAGTTTTGTACCTCTGAGGTGTAAAATTCTGTTGAAGAACTAAATTGGCTCAAAGATAAACCTTGTTCTAGCAGCGGAACAACTGGGTGAGGTGGTTAGTTTTGAATGCCTAGGTGGTCTTGTGTCGAATGAATTGTCTTCGCGCATACAAAAGGTTCGATTGACGTTTGCTAATTTGAAGCATATTTGAATTTGGGGTAACATCCGGTTACCGATCAACGACCGAGCATACACGGTACTGCTACTATTTCGAAACATGACCGCTGAGAGCAAAAGATATGGGATGACTCTTAGTGCTTGAACGCGGTTGATTTCAAGGTTAGGCGTAAGGTACTGGATCTTAGGGTCTAGTCTTTCGAGTAGCCACTGAATCCGAATAGGCTATGGTGCTTGGGACATGTTTCGCACATGTCCACAGAACGACTGCCTTGTTATACGCTGTTCTTCAAGGCAGGTAATGGTTGGAGGATGATTCGAGGTGGCCAGTTGATGACATGGGTAAAGATTATGAAAACTCTAACCGGTGAACTGGCTCGTGTAGTCCTGTTAGATTGCCTAGTTGGGGTTCTCGATATTCTGCCAGGCGACGATTGGAGACAGTGAGCGATATGGCTCAATTCCACAATCAGTAGCGTTTTTTCATTTCAAAACTTTCTTCTGTATAGTTCTTTAACCTACCATTTTGCCTTCAATCTTCACTGTTCATCGCACTTTTTTGTTTGAGCAGATGATCCTGTAAGTCAAAAACCAAAGCCAGAGCACGTTGGTGCAAGAGTAGTGGTTATGCAAAGTGACTGACTAGCTATGCGTTCGCTGCATAATCATCCATTCCTACTTGCATGCGTCTGCGTGTTTGCTAATCAAAAATGGCAAGTTGACACGTGATTGGCTGATCAACGTCAGTCACTGTATTTTCGGCCGTGGCGACGTCAATTCTCTAGTCACAGCTGCAGTTCAATATACGCGACTCCAATCAGGAAGGGTTAAACATGTGTTGTCTGATGGATCCACTTTCCTAGGCATTTTGAAAAATTAATCCAGGAAATTGGCAACCTTAGGTAGCAATAGTACAGTGAGCTTTGCGCCAACCTGAGAACAGGTGACTGGTCATTGTGACCAGCTTCTGACAAACCAACGGCCATTCTCAACGATAGGTAGTGTGAAACAAAAAACCGCAAACAACTCTTCACAATTTTGCAATCAGACAGAAAAAAACAATTATGGCAACTAGTAGAGGTCAGAAAATGAATAAATGGGATTTTCCAAGCGAAAATTTCCTCGTTCTTTCGGGCGTCGAACACACCCATCCTTCAACAGTGGACAGCTTTGGGACTGGCGGTCAAAGTCCCCTCTGTGGAATTAGAAAAACGAGACCTAACTTCACTATGGTGAAAGCTGGGATGACCTACGGTCGGTGAAACAACCCAGCGCTCACATATGCAGTCCGTGGACCCAAGGCGTGCATGCGAACGATATCACACTATGTCACATGATGTTCCAGAGTTGGCCTCCCATACGGGGAATTCCTACACTGATTCTGTACATCCCCTGATTCGAGCAAATAAGCCAAGCAAGTCCTCTGAGCATTCAATGAGTTGACAAGCCTGAATGAGCTGTTTTGCTGTGTTCACCTTTCCAGTGGGACTGACTAGTGAACACATCAAGTTGGCCAAACACGGTTGTTAGCTCAGAAGCAAATCTGATAAACGATTCGTTTCGTTCTTATTGAATCAATGAATATCGATCCGAATTTACTCTTCCAAGAGAGACGGTTGGCAGAACTGGGATAGGGAGGGTTTCAGTCGGTCAACTGGAGTTTAGCTACACAACTGCATCACATCACGGGTTAGGTAGTAATCGAATTGGTTCACAGCAAATCCGCCAGTTTTATTCCATCGTGTAGTTTGAGCAATCATCATTTTCAAACTAATCAAACAATACAGTGTCTGTGTAACAATGATATAATATCAGAGTGATTAACAGAAAATACGATTTAATTTCAAGAGACTTTGTAAGTCATTCTTTGATGGACATTACACGATCAAATTACGGAACGGGTTAACTTATATATAAACGCGCATCGGTACACCGAAATGTGACTGAATGTTGTGTGTGTCCTTAACCCGGATTAGTAACTAATCGTATTTTCTGGTATGTATTAATTTGAAATGAATCGTTTGAGTTTATTTGAAGTACAAATGGCTCTTCTTACTCCGGTGGATTGCTTGATCTTTGTGGAAGTTAAAACCTTCGCCTTTTCATGATAAATCATTACCATCGGATATTACATTAGTTACTTCAGCTAATAATATTCAAAAGCAGTATTGTCTGAGAACGTGGTAATTATACAACCTGGAGTTAGAAACAATTGACAGTTTACGAGAGGATATCAAAGCAGACGTGTTCTGTCTCTCTGTCTTTACGTTCTCCACCAAAAAAACCGTTGATGCGGATACGGATTTATGTTTTTAAAAAACACTTTCATGTTACCTTCCATGTCCAAAATGTCGTCGCGAATTGCTGTTCGCATAGGAGCATTCACTTCAGACACGATTCTTGTACCTTGGTCAAACTACTTTGTGGTATGTTGCGACGTTCTTCCGTAATAGTCATTTTCAGTTATTCTGTTAATTTTAACCGCTTCAGTTAACTTTTGGAATTCCAGTACCGCTACCATTGAAAATTTGATTGGGAAAGCGTGGTAGCCGTTCGTGTAGGCATCCACGCCCAACCCATTTCGCGAGAAGTGTCTTATTTATGGTTTCTTACACTACTCTTGCGGTACGTGGTACAATGTCATCAAGTTGATACCGAATCCTCTTCAAGAGTCAGACAAAGGGACAGTTTCTCCCCGTATAATTCGCTTATTAGACAGTCTTGTTGAGTTTCCTGCGAATTCCATATACTAATTACTTGTAACATGCTCGTTAACGAAAAATGGCCTGACGGTTGGAGTAGCCAGAATTCCTACTGATACCGTCAGTTTTTGGTCATGCCAGGCATTCGAGCTGGAATTTCTTGGTGGATTGACGTTAGGCGAAAAAGCCCCTCGTTCACTCGACTCATGTTTGCAAAAGGTAGCTCCATCAATGAAGAAAGTTCAGAATCATTAGATCGTCAGTATTTTTATAAATTTGTGATATAGACATATATCAAACCCTGGTTGGCCTATAGGTAAATCACAGGATAGGCAACCAAACAACAGCCTATTAATGGTCCTGTCCGCGCAAGTGACACAGGCGACGCAGTCCGCTGTGCACTAGAATACTGCAATCGTGTATAGGGCTGGGCTTCTTCTACCTTTCCCTTCCTAAAAGATCGTGTTCAACACAAGGCCATCCGACTGATCAATGACCGTTCATTAACATCCAATCTGAAATTATTAGTCCATTGTCTTGTGACTGAGTCATCGTTCTTGTGCAATCCATACCTCGAAGTCATAGCTTAGGACGGGAATCTTTTACAATTAACATTAGATTGAGCTTTGTTTGCCATGAGCTTCGTACCTTCGGAACTATGAATCCTGTTGTAACACTTCACGGGTTCGAAACCGAACCTTGTTCCTGCAGGGGGACATCTGCATGAATTCAACAGATTTAGTTACCTAGGTAGCTAAACCTCAGCTGACTGTTTTGATGTCGAATGAAGTGTCGGCACGCATGTACAAAACCCGATTGTCATTAACCAGTCTGAGACATTTCTGGTATCGGCAGGACATCTTATTGTCAATCAAATGTCGAATGTGCACAATGGCAGTGAGGACAGTCGTGCTATGTGGTCCAGAGCCATGGCCTTTGAGAGCAGAAGATATGCAAAGACCCTGAGTGTTTGGGTACCAATGTTTTCTTAATACTGGCAGAATATGATGGGAGAATTGGGTTAGTGACCCAAACGTTAGGAGTAAGGTGCTAGGCCCTGAGATTCAAGATGTAGAAGAATAGCTGAATCCAAGTGGGTTAAGTTGTTTGGCACAGAACGCCTGCCAGCTGTACGATGTTCTTCCAGATATGCGGTAGTTGAAGGATGGGTTGAAGTGACATGTTGTTGACACGGCAAAGCTATGGGAAAACTTTGGATGGTAAAATATTTCCGGCGGGTCCACTTGGATCTGCGAGATCTCTCCAGGCGATCATAGGAGACAGTATGTGAAAAGGTTCAATGTCACCGACAATGACCCTCTTGCATTTGAAATATTTCTTCCGTGGATTTTTTTCAACTTATTCCCTTCCAATTGGTTTTGGGCCACCCCTTATTCATTCTTTCCATTTTAAGTATGTGGATTTCGGACACAGTAATCAAGGCCAGAGCAGTTTGATGCTAGGTTAATGGTTATAAAACTGTACTGAACTGAACTGAACTGACAACAGTCAGTCATGTGTCTAATTTTTTTCATGAATTTCTGATCGCCGAGCTTGGGTTTTAATTCGTTAGCGACCAAAAATCCCTTAAAATTCAATAATCTCAGCTATGAGCACTACGATCTTTTAGTGTCGCTGAATGTGCCCATGTTATTATAAGTCAAGACAGAAATGTCCCAAGTCTCTTGCAAGGAGAAATGTATATGGTGCAAAAAATAGCTGGCATTTGTCACGGGTTTTCTTTAGCTTCGTGTGGGTAAGACAGAATTGATGTTTTCGAACAATTTGACCTGTATTTTGGACATTAGCGGAACACTCATTTCGGAATTCCGAAAGATTTTGTAATCGATCGAAAAACTGATTAATCCAGATGTATGGATCGATGGTCAGGCTGGTCTAGCCAATGTTTTCCATTCCCATCGGGTCTTCATATATTCTCGTTAAGGAGTGCAATGTAAGACTAGGTTCTATGACTGGATTTAATCCTTACGGCAGTGGAATCACGAACGGGAGGTTTAGAATTAGTAGTATTCTCGTGCTTGTCCAGGTCTCATCAAGGCCAGCGTTCTGTAATAGATGAATCACTTCATACCGAGACAGTCATTTTCTCCATACTTGTGAATCAGCAGTAACCCGTGTCCTTGCGAGTAACAATTTATCTCTTTACTGGTCCACCAAAAGGGAGCGTCACTCAGGTGGTCAAGTAATACGACGGGTCAGTGATACGCACACAGCAGCTCCGACTAAACAAAGCATTCGGCAGTTTAGTTGCTGCACTAGTACAGTGGACCTCGCACGTCTACCTTCGGGTGAAGCAACGCAAGTGGATACTGGTCCTCCAAAGGAAACAGATGTCATCAGGGAGATAGGTTATCTGATAAAGCATAAGGTTGATTAACCAGATGAGGTATCACCGACCTCTACCAAAGATGATGGCGAAGGTTTACCATTGGAACCGACAAAACTCCTGGACCAACTCTGAGAAACGAGAAACTACCTACGCATCTGTTTGGTTAGTCTATTGCAGCGATTTCCACGAAAGATTAGAGGGCTCCGTGTGCGTATCATTAATTAGTTTGATAGAATTCCGTCCACACTGACCATCAGCTTTATTCCCCGCTGATTACCTAGGCCAAGCGGAAACATTCGAAAAATTTAAGACGGTTTCTGATCCAGTAGTAGGTCTATCGTTCAGTCTATCGAATCAGCCTACAGTTCGGTCGTGTAGCACTGCCTCCCACGAAAGGTCCAACACATCAATTCATTTCCTTTTTCCACACACCATTCGAATAGACGAAGCCGAGGTTGTGCTTAGGACAATCTTTCACACCAGTGTTCGTCAAGGTTGCTCAGTTTCCCTTTTTTTCACAACTTTCCAGTCCAAATGATCTTGGAAACTGTCTTATCCTTATGTAAGACTATCGTCATTGATATTTGTTCAGGGAATAATTTTTCTTGGATTTGGAATGTGCTGTTAGTGCACCACTTTTGAACGGCGCATTTATGTTTGGGATACATTTTTTACTTTCAAAGCGTAAAATTTTGCGTCAGGACTGGACTGGGTTGAAGTTTAATCTTCTTCCACCAAAGGAGAATTTGGGGAAGTAGATAAGTTTTACAAAATTATTCTTCATTTGGTGTCAGCCGTCAGACCAATACGAGACACTGGAAGCGCCGTACAGCTATTTCGTGCCTGTCACAGATTGTAAGCGGTGCGTATCAGTCGCGCCCGAACTGGGATGCGAACCCTGAACAAACGACAGTCAGTCGAAAGTTTTACCCGCTATACGACGATAAATGCTTAGTGGTTGGTTGAAATAATCCACATTGTGTGTGTAGTACACCTATCCGTTGTTGATCTACGCGACTTCAGGTCATCAGTGTACATAGCAGTTGACTTCAACCAACAGCTGACTTCTCTGCAGGTGGCCGAAACACAACGAAGCCGTTGAACCTAACCTACAGAACGTGATTGCTTAATCAGTGTTAATTATGTGAGATCACATCGCCAACGAAATTATTTATCAGAGCCTAAAAGAATGGATGTTTCTATCCTTTTTGTAGTGGTGAGGTGGGCTATGATGCAGCAAGATGAATAATTCCATAAAGCATTTGGTGTTTTACTACTAGCGTAGATATTTTTTATTATTTGGTGATTTAAATCGTATCTAGACGAGGTGTCTTCATATATACAAGGTTCGGTTGTCATTCAGCAGTTTCAGATTTCTCCTGGCATCGGCCTAACATCCGAATATCAATCAGATGTCGAATGTACACAGTAGCAATGAGGTCAATCATGTTATATGGCTCAGAACGATGAGTACTTAGAGCAGGTGTACCACTGTTTCCATAATACTGATAAGATATGATGGGACAGTTGTGGTAGTAACTCACGAGTTAGGTGTATAACCCGGGGTCGCAAAACTCGCCCAGCCGAACAGGCACTGAATTTAGCTAGGTACAGATGTTTACGACATGTCTGTCGGTGCAAATTGCTCTTGGAGCCAGTTAATAGGTTTTTTATCCAAAATGGTGGGTAAGGTCGTGGCGTTTGGGCTTGAAGGACATGGGTTCGAATCCTCCAACCGGCGGTCAACTTCCCCTCTTGGGAGCCCTCTCCTGGCCGCGGCCCCCTTCCTGAAAAAAGATGTACACTGTTATTTCACTAACAGAGGAAGTAAAAGATAAGAGATAGTCAAGATGGGTATACGCGGCCAGTCCATGACTCGTCGAAAACATGTGAGAAATCCAATCAGTTGATTATCTGAAGTACGTCCAGTTAGATTGGCGGGGTTGTGGTCCACGAGATCCCCCACAAAATGATTGGTGACCTTAAATGCTATGAATGATTGCCGCGGTCAGTTGTCTTGTTGCAGTCAAAATATTTCTGCCTCTCCAGGTCTTCTGTTTAATGATCTTTCGAATTGTTTTTCATCATTGTTCACTATTGCAAGATGGAGACCGAAACCAGGGCACGTTAGTGCAAGTTCAATGGTTGTACAACCTGGAAAGGAAGGGAAACATTTATTAGGGGCAAAATTAGTAGACACGGTAGGTTTCTTTCATAAAATCTTGTTAATACAAATTTATGTTTTAATGTAGTGGACGTGAAAATATTCACAATCATGAAATGTCGAGAAATTTAGTGGACCACAAAATATGAGTAGTTTCCTTTGGAAGTGTATTAAAACAGAATGCTAAAAATTCACGGAATAGGAAGCCTTCACAGCCAGTTCGTTGATTTTGACACTATGCTGATTCATCAAGTTAAGTCACTTGACAGTCTATGAACAGCTGTGTACTATGCCAATATGAAGCATCGCTTAACAATTGTTCCGTCATTATATCGACTTTACTAATGGAATGAGGCTGCAATTTGTCATCAGTGCAGGGGAAGAATGTGTTAGAATTTAAATATTTTCATATTAGCCTACGACATACTATTGTAGTCAGGAGAGGGGATATAAAAAAGGACGCCAGTTGTTACGTAATGGCGACCGGTCCTAGTCGGTTTGTGGGAAATTTCGAACACCCGTACATTATTGACGCTATTTCCATTAATAAAACAATCTGATGGGTCAATATTTTTTTAGGGAAATCTGTAAAATCTAAAAAAACTTCACAGTCAAGAAAATGCGACTAACTCGAGGATGAACGGCGACGGTCCAGTGGTCAACGTTGTGCCATTTTAACCTGACGACCCGAGAATCAGATGCTCCCACCACCGGTTAACTCGCAGAAATGGCACTTGTCTGTTAGCCACGATCCCTTTCCTGGAAAATTACATACTTTTTGGTTTCATTAGCAAAGAAAAGGAAGCATAAAAGTCGATTGTGTCAGAACCTTCTACCAGCTAAACAGTGGTTGGCTGTACCCTATCTAATCCGATCTGGGTTCTCATATCCAGAGTCTGGGAGATAATACGAGGTCAGATTTGTGTCTGATTTTCATCACGTGGTTTGTCTACCATGAACTTCGACTTCGGTTATGTTAATCCGTAAAAACAATGTTCCATCTTCGCAATTATCGATCTCCTAGACAAATGTTCGGCTATTCGTTGTGACAGCAATCGATTTGTTCCGGCACCACGGCAAATTTATTCGAATCGATATAAACACTATGTGAGACGAACTGGACAGCCCGCAATGTCTTCCAGTTACACTGTCCCAGTCCATGATAGAAGTTGAGGTCTCACAACCACGAACGTGTGACTTACTGTTACCTTTTCCCCTGGTAGATATCCACCTGTACAAATCAGTCTGAAGAAGTTGGTGCCCCGAATGTCGCTTTGGCTTGATTCGACCGTAGATTTTTGGCGAGTGGTTCCCAATAATCGTTGAATGTGAGCTTTTCCTAAAAAATTTTCGTTCTTTTTTAAAACACCAAGATTAATGATAATTTTGAAGCAACAAGTGTGGATTCTTCAAATCCACGTGAAAAATTTATGCGAAGTCGGAAAATGTAATAATATTGACCCATTCGTTCTGTTGTCTGACTGATAGATGTTCGGAAAGTTTTATCTGATCATCTGACTCTGATATCTAAAAGCCTCGAAAACTGTCAAAATAGAAATTGGACTAGCAGTTGTGATGGAAATTGTGCGAAGGGCCGTTTGGTAACTTTTCTATTGTTTTAAAATAAGAGATTTGGTACACAACATTATTGGGTCAGTGTCGAGCCTGAATGTGTTTACTCTAAGCCAAAGTCCATTGTTGACAGCGAAACGAAATAAAGAAAGATTTCGACCTAAACATTTCGGTTATTGTATATCAGTTACCAGTGGGTTCATGAAGGAAGAAACTGTATTAAGTAACCTTGTCAATCGATCAGTTGTTGCCTGGTCCGTTTTGCACAATTAGTTGAAATCGCTTGCCAATCCCTGGACCGTAATCAGGAGAATAACAGCCTACGTAAACACGGTTCGATTTTTTTTATCTTGTTATTGATCACAACGAACAAGTGGAGAATAGTAAATTTTCAACAACACAATTCCAAAATGCACTAGCGCAATCCAAGTGAGAACTGCCGAATGATTGTTGACTAAACTAGAATATCAAAATGTTCAGGACTACCGCATTCTACATTTTAGTAGTAGGAGATTGAATGTCTTCGTGAAATAATTCACCATGTGATATCATCGCTCAACTCATCATAAAGAAACCATCGAAGCACTGTACAGCTGTTTCATCCTTGTTAGGAATCATCAACAGTGCATAACCACCGCGCCCGAACTGGGACGCGAACCCGGGACGAACGATTCCGGGTCGAACGCCTTAACCATTACGCTACTGGGCAGGTCCCGAACAGTTTGCTGAACTTCGCCACATGATGTTGCACCTATCCGTCACTGATTTGCACGATTACTGTTCCTAACAAGGATGAAACAGCTGTACAGTGCATCCATCGTTTCTTTATGGTGAGTTGAGCGATGATATCACATGATGAATTATTTCGTGAAAACATTCAGTCTCCTACTACTAAAATGCATCAAGTAATCAAGCTCTGTAGGTCATATCCAAAGCCTTCGTCGTACTGAGGCTACCTGCAGAGAAGTCATCTATCAGCAGGGGTCGATCGCTGTGAGCTAGCGGACACTACCGCTTTCGTTTGACAACGCGGTGCTGCGTGACCTCACATACAGAAACAAAAAATCTCTCTTCCCTCACCCCCTTGTTTAGTCGCGAACAGCTTGGTCGCATCGGATCACAAAGTTGACTTTATCCTTTCTTCCAGAGTATCAATGCGTAATACAAATCCCTAAGTATTGACGTTCAGCAAGGTTGCGCTTATCAGCATGCATCAGCCAGCGTTCTACACACAGAAATCGTTTACTCTGAGCATTTGTCTGCCTTGGCGTTATCTGCACGATATTCTTTCTCCTGTCACTACTACGTCGATAATTGCATAGGCAAAGCTGTCTATCTAGTTCAGTTCGCCGTGGTCTTCACAGTTTAGTGTCTATCACCGATCTGATGTTCATTTTATCGCAAAGAGTAAACGAAACATTTGTATCTTGTGATACCGGACTTCGTCGCGTCTTGATAAAGTAAATTTTGTATTTAGGTGTAGAATCGAATGGCAATTCGTGAAATGTGTTGTTCGGCGGTAACTAAGACAAAACAACTGGCCGAGAGCTGTGAATAAAACTGGACGAATTATTCACGTCGGTAGTATACTGTCCTTTTGTATTGGTCTCTTCTTATGTGAATATTTTAGAGAGTAATAAGTTTTGCTGACGTGGTGACCTTTGTAGCTTAAATGTAGCGCATTATACTTTTTTGTGAAAAGAACCAGAAGATGTGTCATTTGTAACCTACACACAATTCCTTCCAAATCACGACTGGTAGCAATTGCTTCAAAATTAGTAAAATCTCCCGTACCCTTGGCCACACTGGAAACCTTTACTGACCCCAAAAGTAACAGCAATTGCAACACACACACACACACAAGCAAACAAACACAAACAAATGTACTCAGTCAGACTCACATAGTCGTTTTTCTTACAAATACAAACAGCAGAAATCATTTTCCCCACCTATGCCAAACAATGAATCATGTGACAGAAATAAAACATATCAACTGTATGCACTGTCGATCCCATGTTTCGGAATGTGAACATAAATAGAACCGAAAGTCAAAATGTGAACTTTCATTTAATTAACTTTAGTTAAGCATAAACACGTTAAAAAAACTGCAAAAGTCGTTGAGTCGGAAACCGTTGCACTCCTTCAAATTGTTCTATAGTATCTGATAGATTGGTCGTCCTCGTTGGAATTTCTAATAGTCACCTGATCGGCATCCAAGGTCGAGTACCGAAAAATTGTTAGAACCTACTAACTTGGGACACTACATATGGTCACGATACTTGCAACAACTTGCGATTGAGTGAAAAAAGCGGTCCAGATGGCCCAGAATAAATCAATATTTATCATGGGAAAAAGAAAAATCATTTACAGGGAACAATGAGGAACGGATCTGAACTGTGAAATTAAATGTATCGGGCATGAAATGGGCAACCGGTACAGTAAATTCGGGTTCAGTGTTGCACGATATCTGAGGTGAAAGCTCTAAAAGTTAGACAACAGACAGACTTGACGGACGAAAAAACATTTGTAGAAAGACTGGGCCAGCTTGACACTATGGGCTTCAAACTGCGTGAAGCTTGTTTTGAATTGTTCCCTTCTGCCTCGGACATAGATGACGGTTCACGTGCCGGGCTCACTGGGCAACTGGAACCATGCCCGGTTGGTCAGAGTGAGGACACACCTGCGTTCGTGCAACCGACAAATCAGGTATTCAATCCATCTAACTTTAATCACGGGTCTATTGATTTGAGCCTGACAAGTTCTACACAATAATCTACGACAAAATACATCGGTCATTTTTCCACAGCCTTCCAGTTACACCTGACTACTAATAATACACGGTTAATTGCGTCATACTGTGGCCGCTGTGGCCAAGCGGATAAGATCGTGGCGTGTGGACGTGAAGGTCGCGGGCTCGAATCCTCCAACCGCCGCTTCCTCACTTGGCAGCCCCCTGCTGGCCGCAGCACCCTTCCTGAGAAATGATGTACACCGTTATTTCATTAATGAAGAAAGTAAAAGATTAAAAAATCGTTCCTCTGCATCATGCATTGGTAAAGAAAAAAGACCGGACATTTTGGTTGAAGCCATAAGATGGATGCTTACAATAGCCTCCTAATTGATACACAAGGTGTGAGGTTGCACAGCTCCAATACTCTTACAAGGAGACTTTATTGTAACCCCTAAGCTTATGCTACCTAGGAGACAGAAAAACATAGTCTACTTTGTTGATGAAGAAAGGTTGACCTAGATACCTGAATTTTATTGATATGATTTGTACCCCGGGATGAACAAGGTAAATTTTTTGATGGTTTTAGTGGTCGAAATAACCTCACCACCTAAGTAGCGACAAATATTTTTGACGCGGATAAACCAAACGATCTTAAGATCACGTGTTATATCAGATGTGCTTTGACCTAAATTTTTCGGGAATTTGTGAATCCCATTTAAAATAATATTCACCATTTTCGTATTGATGTTGTCACTCCAAATTATTCGTTCGTCTAGTAGCCTCATGGTTACTTTTAGCGACCACAACTTGGGTCAGAATGAATACGTGTGAACTGTGACGCAGTCATGTGACTTGATAACCCAGTATGGATTTGGACAAAAGTTGTAATTTTACTTAGAAAATGTGCGTTTGTTTCACGCCCGGTCATGACTTCCGATGACGGAAGAACCTGTAATACCATAATCATTAGCCAGAATTCCTCTAAGATTCCCGACAGATTTCTAATGACACCTGCGTGTTGTCCAAGACAAGAGTTTGGACCCAAGGAACATTAAGCAGTTTATGATTCCGTGAAATTACGAATTACTAGATCAATTTGCTAAAGTGTGGAAACCGGTTGGACGTTACGAGTCCTGGTTCAGAAACCATAATAATGTTCATTGGTGTGTATTATGAACTGGTTCGAGGATTTTACGGCAGATCACCCCGAAACAGCACCTAGGTCTTAGCACTGAGTTGCCAATCGACTAGTTTATCGTTTTCACATCTTGTTGGTAATGGTCTCTCATATACGAAACACCTAATTTGGATGTTTTTCAGCGTTAGGTTAAGCCTACATCCATGAATCTGCTTACATTCATGGGTTTCAGTATAGGTGAAAGACTTTATTGTTCATCTTAGTAGGCGATATAATTATTTTCATATACTTATGTTTTCAGCGTTGGTTTGACTTAGGTGTTTGCCCTGAATACAGTTGTCAACTCGAATTTAACACATACTGGCTCCAGTTTGGGCTTCTCTCAGCCTGTTCCACTGAGACATGACAACCGAAATCACGAAAACTTCATAACTGTTCAATATCATTCATAAGGGGTACCATTCACAAGACTTCTGAGCTGGTATTAATCGATCTACAATCTATATTTTAACTCCTTTGGGCTTATTCTCTGTAGACATAAGGGCACCCTGGGAAAGGTCTAATATTGAAATCTCTGTTCATGCCAGTGAGCCAGTAAAACCCTATTCACTCGATGGTCGCGAAGGGTACAATACATTTGGATCGTCAGAACACACCGTCCATAACTTACACCATTATTATAGGTCAGAAATTCACATTGCGATGTTCATTAGGCAACCTGCAAAAAGCAAGGAGCAACTATTCACAGACTGGAGTAAGACTTCATGTTCTTATTGGCAACAAATGAATGGACGAATTTCATCTTCGAGCAACATGGTCCGATTTAATGTTTCATTTTGGTATGCATTTATCCCAAACCTGGCCCGTTGTAACCTGAAACGATAGCTGAGACAAGAAATTTCATACAGCGCAAGAATTGCATTTGGAGAATTATTTTTTGCTTTATCTGCAGTTTCTTTGGTAACGCTTACCGCAGGATCCTGGAATTTCGTGTTTATATCCTGTCTGGTTAACATATTAGGGTCTGGCATGGATTTTAGTTTAGACTTCACCAAGTCGATTTTATTCCGGACGCCATGTCTGAAGGGAACGAAATTCTTTTAACTCATCTACGAGTTACATGACCATACAAATCAACCGGCGACCACATGAAATGACCATTATAGTTCGAAATTAGAAGATATAGGTTAACCATCCGTATTCTAAGAACTTTATTCGTCTTCTTTTCAAAATACTAGAGACTGTTAGACTTTCGATCGTCAATGCTGCTAACAAGTAGCATTCACACTGACTCTTCCTCTGCTTAAATCCAAAATAGTTCCATCAAGACCGTTAATGGGACCCGGTGACAATTTAACAATAGGATCTTGTGGCACGAAGACAAAAATCTTTAGGCATCCATCCTACGCGTCGTAAACTTGAGCATGGGCAAGCAGACAGGTGAACATAAATACAGCCTCTGGTAAGTGATTCAGGAGACAACTCATGCATTAATTCTTCCTAGACAATGAAACCAATTTTTTTCCTTTTTTCAAAAGACATGCTTTCATTTGATACGCACACTCATCCTAGCGAGGAGAAGAGTCATTTTGGTATGGAATCGCTCCAAACCTTGGGCGACACCTTCTGTTTTCTTAGTGTTAGTCTCGCGTTTAGCATATTTCAACTTCGGCCTTCATGTAAAATCGAATTTTTCCTGCTACCGAAAAATTGTTTACACTCGGCATCAGTAAATCACTTGTGAACGGTGAACTAGTTCCGAGAAAAAATACCCGAGAAATCGATCGATTACTAACTATTCCCACAACCGGGAGGTTTGATCCCGCCAGTCACGCTACAGGTTGACGCGATTCCATTACAAATCAACTGTCCGGGCAAAGGTGAATGCGAATATCAGACGAAAATGCACATCTTATAACAAACAAAAAACTCGAATCCTCCGACAGGAATTCATGTGTGGGTTGGATCCCGATTCTCTAAATGGGACCTGCATTTATCTCTATCTGTCCGCTATGCTAGATTTAGTATGGGCTGTCCAGCCAAGTTAGAGTTTATAGCGCGCATCTCGAATGTAGAAATAGTTCGAGTGAGCAGCTCTACACAGACGCGCGCACACACACACACACACACGCACAGACTTCATCTGCTTGGAGCACACAGACTCGACAGCAAAGTCCCCGTCTCAATCTGGGTTGCGTCATCATGTGAAAACTCAACTTTTCGGTCATCTTGGTTCGTCATGTGCACGATCCGCTTTTCGTTCCATACCGTGCAGAATTAATAGCCATAGGAACTCAAATGTCCCATATTTAGCACGAATTTTTACAAACCGTGACCGGGTTTCAACCGAATTCCTGGGCAACCTATCATAATGTGCCATGTTTATTCCTGGATGAGCTCGTTTATATTTTTTTATGAGGCGCTGAGTGCATTTTTTATTTTATTTTTTCCTATTTTTTTATTTTTACCTTTATATTTTTTGACTGAAGTGCGACATTATTTAGCGTACGCAAAATTCTACACAATACAATGCAATACAATACAATACTATACAATACAATACAATACAATACAAGACAATACAATACAATACAATACAAGACAAGATAATACAATACAATAAAATACAATACAATACAATACAATACAATACTACACAATACTATGCAATACAATACGAGATGATTCGGGAAATCTTGGTAAGAAGGAACAAAATTAATCATCTATCGAGAAAATGTCACTCTTATGTAAATCAATATCTCGTATTTCCGTCGTTGATGGCGGCTGCATCCCCGTATCATTTGCACATGCTCTGTCGGCAAAAGTTACCGTGTTTTCATCGTAAGCCTTGCCAGACTTTTTCAAGAAAGTATGATTTATCGATTTCCCACCGCTATAACCTCCGCTTTAGACAACGCTACTTATTTTCTTCTGGGCTTCAATACAACAATCTGTCTGGTCATGAAAGAGATATTATCCCTCGAGCAATCTTGTGATGAATCACCCCGAATGGAGTAGGGCGTTACCGCGCGGGGAGATTAGTTTGTATGAGTTTTTATTTAGCAATGCTTGCTTTTTCGGTAACCTTTCTTTCGTATCCACTTCCGGGGTTAGGCACGTGTTTGCTGTGGTGAACGCGGTAGCGGATCCATCTTTTCAGATTTTATCTACCGACTTTCTATATTCAGACGATGCAGTGCATGCAATTTCGCACTTTGCGCATTCCAGTAACCTACCGGATCATCCTTTCCTAAACTGCTCATTTGTGAACTGTGATAGTATTCTGTTTAGGGCCTGAACCGTTCTTCAGAGGAAAGTACACACAAGAACAGGTCGCAAACTGAATGCCAGCGCTCATACCTACGAGATAAACGATTTCTGAAAGCCGAAGTGAAATCGAGGCAGTTGTCAGTTTTATGGTAATTAGACAATATCGATCCATTTTCGTGTCTCTGCGAGCAGCTCCCCATCGACCTAACAAGAAGTACGATAAATGAGGTCGAACAAAGACTCACAAAATCGGTCTTTATGGGCACTGGATTATTGTTTTAGCGCTATGTCTGGGAATTTTCCCATCGCTGTATTTCAACCCAATCAAAATGGGACTATTTGAAATAGGTATGCCAACGGTAATCTCAGCATATGCTCTGGATCTGAAAAAACCTTTACAATACCAGGGACAAAACTCCACCAACGTTCGTCGACTCACTGAAAACTTCGGATTGCAGTTGATGCTAGCAACTAAAGTACAAGGTTTTGGTTTGCCCGTCATTGATTTCCTTACGCTGCCGTATTTCTCGTTTCCTTTTTCGCCAACATCCTGGTAATCATTGTACGAATCAGTTGGATCGTAGTTAATATAAACCAAGAAATTTAATCGGAATCATTTTCTGGTGCAGCGTGTAAGTGGTGTTTCACGGACGTCCGGTGCATTCCCTAGGCCACAGAGTAGTGAGAAACTATCAGCTGAGATTATAGCCTTTGTTCAGCAAGCTTATCACCCACAATGAACTGATGATTGGCGCCAGAAGTTGGTTGCACATTAGCCGCTTTGTAACTCATACTAGATGCGTGGCTACAAGCGCACGAATACCCTATCTCACTTCGGATGGACAATTTAATAAGAAATTTTCCAGGCTAGTGTGGTGTTTGGTGCAACCAAACATTTGTTTGCATTTTTGGCGGCACAGCTCACTGGTTATCTAGGAAGCAGTAGTTGAGTCTGCCAATACACCTCCGTGCAGTTCCCAACGGAGGCTTTTAACACTCCTCGTGCTGTGGATCCAAGGTAATTTTTATCCACTACGCTCCGTTTCAAGAACTTGACTTTAATGCTATTACAACGATCTCTTATTGGGCATTCAAATGGTATGAAAATGGTCTCCGTGGGATAAGGTGTAAGGACCAGCATGCACTTCTCATCGTTCCCTTACTGAAAAAGATCTGCGCATTCATAAAGAAGGAACGACTTGTCAGATTTAGAAAAGAAGCGACCGAAAACTAAGATCAAGGAACGTCCAAAAAACTACGGGAATCAACGATGACAAACGAAGAATGCTCTTTTTTACCACCAGTCAGTCCCTCTTCGGACACTTGCAGCGATCTCGCGTTAAGCGATCTTTACATGCTTTCAAGCGGCACAACAATTGCACTTTTTGCAAATTGACGTTTTCTCAGCCGCTTGTTTTTTTCGACTTAAGATGGCCTTGTTCTAATACCATATTTCTTCTCGAATTGAACCAATCCTTTCAGATCACGTGCGACATACTGTTGGGCCAATGATGAAATAAATCGGGAAGAACGTGTAGCCCCGTCTGTTTATTGATCCACCTACAGCCAGCCTCCAGTCTGCAAACTGTTTGATCTGAGAAGGCAAGGGGGCAGATCGGATTCTCGAAGATTCGAAGTGCATCGCGCACATGTCCGGCTGACCTCAACTAACTTGTTTGTTAATGTAGTCGAATAAAAAGTACGAAAACAGCTGACTAAAGGGCAAAAGGTGACTGATTGTGGTTTGCAACTTGTAATTTGAAGTACTTTGTTTTTTGCCACTTCTCAGCCTTTTCAATAGATGGAGTGATCAAATTTGGCAAGCTGACGACAAAATCAGTTTCTACACTTAGCACACAACCATACCAACCGAGAATAATTAAAACTGATAAATAACCACAAACCGAACTCTTTAGCCAACCCACCTAGAATTCCAGCGACACTCTCATTTTCATCTTTTATCTTTTACTTTATATTTTACATCAATGTTCGGGAAGAGGGCCGCGGCCAGCAGAGGGCTGCCAAGGTGGGGAAGTTGACCGGCGGTGGGAGAATTCGAACCCGCGACCTTCACGTTCACACTCCACGATCTTATCCGCTTGGCCACCGCCGGATCATGTGCGATAATTGAATATTTTCGCTTATGTATACAAGTGAACAGTCTTCCGCATTATAGTAATGTATCCACGGGGTATAGGTCTTCCTGGTCCAACAGCTGGAAAAGGTGTTTGCTGTTTGGAAGGAATTTCATAAAAATAGTAGGGAACACGGTTGGAACATGAAAACCATTTGTCAATGCATACCTACCTTCCAAATGGTTTGTGTGATTAATAACACCTGTCGTGATTTAAAATATACACAATAATTTATTCTAGCTAGAAGAAATTCATTGGTCATCGTTTCACGGTTTGTTTTCTTCGCTGTGTGGCTAGGTTCTTCCACGTAATGTATTTCGGGCATTTTGTGGGATTTAGGTAGACTTAATTGTCCTGACCACCGAACGTCAATTTCCGCGGTTGAAGTCAGTCCAAGGATTTCGTTGGATGGACGTTTTAACCCGTACACAAAGCGCCGAAACATACCCGCCAATCCCTGCCCCTCTTTAAAGAACCGCAACTCTGACTACATGGGTTCGGAGGCAGTTATCACGCTCGCTATCACGTGATTTCGTCAAAGCGCTCTCAGCGTCACATGCAAATGACTCAGTTGGCTTGAGTTAATCGATTTTGTCCCGGGCTTGGAATTTCGGCATCTGCAGGATCTCGCGTTGGAGTTGAGACAACTCGGTTTGCGGAGGTGGGAGCCCTGGCACTAGTTTGGCCACACTTCCAGGTGTGCACTTTTCATATGGAGGACGAGCCGACTCCGCACCCATCAGCCACGAATGTCCGGCCCAGAGAAGAATGCATTTGCCAAGCTGATGGGATTCGGATAGTGAGGATAGTCACACCGTTCATGGCCGAACTGTCGAGGTTGGACGGAATAAACTTCAGGCGACGGATTCACTGCACAGACATGATGGAAAGCACCTAACTTATCCCTGGGTTGGGGTGACGACGGTGAACCTCCAAATGTGAACTTAGATCACCGCATAAACGAGTGTGCAATAAGTCTGGTCGCTTAACAGGACCACCATCATCACTATCCTGTTCGTTCAGCGTTAAACTGACCGTTTCCTATCCCCGGCGGTACACGATTTGCTGCTTCAGCCTTCAGTGTCTCCGGCCAGCTGGTTGTCGAAAGCCGGGCAACGAAGATGCGAGACAACTATCTTACCTAAGTTCGTTGTGCACTTAATCATTCCCTGCTGCCACGTCATTTGTTGACGTCTACCTCGTTTCTTCCACTCCATGGGAGGATCGAAAATTAGCACATGACAAGGTGAACGAATGTTCACTATGCGCAACACGTGACCCAACCATCGAAATCTATTACGTTCGATCTGCTTTGACAGAACATTCTCAGAACCGGTTCCCAGTACTCGATTTCTAACCTCCATAGTGCTCACGCAGCGCTGGAGATACTAAGCAAGCATCAGCAATCGAGAACCTCCAAGCGACGAACTTCGACAAGCGAACCCAATGCATATCAGCCATTCAGCAGAAGTGAACACACTGCGGCACAGTACGCACGACCTTTCAACTTTTGTGAAATATCAAACTGACGCCACATGTGCTTCATTCCAGTGGAAGCCGCTCTAGCCTTGGATATACGCATGCTCACCTCAACTGCTGTGCTACCACCCTTCGTCATGCAGCTACCAAGATAAGTGAAACGGTCCATAATCGTTAGTTCCTCTCTGTCCAGTATCAACTTCAGCTCTACTGTCTTCGAGTCCTGTAACAGTACTCTACACGTTGAAGGTGCAATTCACGTGCCGAATGGAGCTAGAGCCCTCGCAGATCTGTCTAGAACAGGTCCACACGATCCGCAGAATCGAACAGGCATACAAGGTCCTTTGTGTAACAGCTTCTCCCATTTGGCGGTTCAGTGCCTACATCCTGGAGGCCTCCTAAGACATCCTTCATGAGCGCGTCGATAACGAAGTTAAACGAGATTGGAGAAATGGAACATCCCAGTCGAACACCGCCAGCCGTTTTGAATGAACTTGATAGTTCACCATATACCTTAACGTGACTATAATTACGCAAGTACAATGCTAGCGGGAAATTCACCAAATTTTAGGCGTAGTCTTCGTGTGAAGAGCACTGAACTGCGCTTCTCGGTCTACTGGGTCGAGGGCGTCTTTCAAGTTAAGAAGACGTACGATTGTGGTGTGTGGTGCGTTTCAAATGGCTGGTGAAAATCGAGGTCGTCGTGTTTGTGCATGTGTGCATGTTTACGTTGGGGTGGGAGATTGCAGGTTTTTGTTTTGCTCCAGTTTCACAACGAGTCGGTTATCTTGGCCCCACGGCTAAACTGGTCCTTGAAATATTCAGCCCAGTGGCTAAGCCTCTGGTGTTTCTG
Organism: Fasciolopsis buskii; assembly: GCA_008360955.1. Lineage (NCBI taxonomy): Eukaryota > Metazoa > Platyhelminthes > Trematoda > Plagiorchiida > Fasciolidae > Fasciolopsis > Fasciolopsis buskii. Next base: position 87,603 of record LUCM01009414.1, read on the forward strand.
GCGTCTAGGCTTCTCGCTTCTAAGGCACAGTTTCACCAACCGAAGCTCGTTGTCTGCCGACGTCGAGTCGAAGTATGGGCAGCCTTTGTTACTTAGTCCGGCTGCTACTTGCATCGGTAACACTTAAGCGGAATTTTACGATCCGTGACTGGTTCAAGTGTGTGATGCGAATCAAGAACACACGTGGTTAGGACAATGGTGGAACTAATCATGGTTCAGTTGGATTCAGTTTGTGCAACTCTTAACCTTGCATCAAAGTGCTCTGGTTTTGGTTGCTACCTCGCACCATTCAATAGTGGTGACTGAAAACAGTTAAAGGTCACAAGGTAGGAGGTATGGAGGGCAGAAATATTTCGAATGCAAGAAAGAAATGGACCGCTGTATTGACCCATACCACCGAAAGTCTCTAATCAGCTCATCTCCTAACGAATACCTGTCTCGGAGACCGGTGTATACGGAGGCAGCCGATCTGCGGGAGGGGTAACACATATTACAATTACTTTAATCTACCCAACTTCAGTGCCCGTTTGATTGAGACTGACTATTGAATTAATTGCCCTAGCCATGGCAGTAATAAAGGGTCCACAATTTTGTGCTCGTTACACAGTCCCAGTTTCTACAAATGAATTTCGGCGGGTTGAGTAGTCGTGGGAAGCCCCTTGCATGATCTCCTGGCTTGAGTCCTTCGCCTTGCTTTGACTGTTTGATAGGCTAGTGTCAGATTAATTCGGTGCTCACTGTGATCCGGGTGTGTAAGGCCACTCTGTCTATGACCTTGACAGTCTTTTCAGAGATAAACACTGGGATATATTCAGCCATTTCTCTCAGTAATTGCCTCTTTGCGTGTCTAATGTGTTCAGCCATACAATGAAACGTGAACTAATAAATAACAAAAATTTGTGACGTACAAAAAGATGTTCTTTGGTCTTTAAACCATAAGTGGTTTAGCTTTTGATGTGATTTGAACATGTGCATCTCGGAAAACTTGGGGGGGGGGTGAATTTAGACAAATGGCACTTTTGCGCAACCCCTTTACCGCTCGTAAAAAAGGAAAATAGTGGTTTCATCCTGACCATTTTGACTCTAAATTATTAACTTCTTTTATCGATATATTTGCGAACAGGCCGACCGGGTAAATCACTTGCACTCAGCACTTCCCGTATCTGTCCCCATCCCATAGCCATTGTCTTGCAATTGTGTAAACATTCCCGGTTCACGAAACAGAACGGGTTACTAAACTTCTGTCTCGTCTAAGGAGATCAAAATTGCAAAAAACAATCCCTGTACTGGCCTATCCAAATAGGCTTATGAAACATATTACCTTCTGTTTGATTTTCCTCTAGTTGTTCCAGGACAACACCCAAGAAATCAAACAAATAGATCACAAAAGTTTTATCACCATTTGAGGTAACAGTCAGCGCGAGGCGCAGTGGGTTGTAGTCTTCTGTATTTATAGGGCCCTTATCATTGGGTCGAATTTTCATCTTTTTAATGAACTCGAACTTATGATGTGACAAAGTGACCTTGTGCTGTTTATGGCTCAGTAATCTGACATTCGACCTCGGGAATCTGATCTCTTGAGATTAGTGCTGCTGTGTGATTTTACGCGCAATGATACAGTCCGGTACAGCCTGCTTACACAACCAGTGAGCCGGAACTATGACGAAGTCCAAACAAACTCCAAGCGCCGTTGACCCGAACATATTTTCCGATCAGGGTTTCTCATATTTTGAGTATAAAACATTATTTATAAGTAAACTCGAAAAAGTGTGCCACCCAGCTGCTATTGTTTTTATTTGCACAGTTTGGGTAGGAGTTATTTTAGTGCTCTTTGGCCGTCCATATCAGTACCTTATTGCTATAGGTTGAAATCCAAACTACGATTTATGGTACCAATATTACCTTCTGTTTAGCAAATATGTACACCTATGCTTTGTGGATAAACTTGAACTTGACTTCCAGTTGTCGGGGTCTCCTTGCTACCTCCAGTTGTATGGTATGAGTCGGAGCTATTATATTACCATGTGTCGTTTTGTGCCCTCCCGTCACAATAACCGGTCACAATTAGCCCTATTATTTCGAGGAAAAACCGTTATAGCAATGTAATAAAAAGTAAATTAAGGTCATGCATTGCCAATGTGCATCGGTACTTTTCACTGTGCTGACTGCCTGGACCAGTCGTACTTTAGTTTCTCCTATCCCAGAGGACACAAGTGGATAAATCACATGACATATTAGCATTTTATTATCAATATATGGGTTTGGACGCAGTTGAACAAGCTATGTAAAAGCCTGTTTCTGCATTAAAACGCTATCGGAAAAGTTGGTAATCGGTTGACTTCTCATCCACCGCGGATAACTTCACTCCACTGCAGGGATGAGATTCGGTGATATCAAACCTAAACAGTATGGTGTCGATACTGAAGGTCAAACGATTTCACCGTGCTGCCATCGTTTCGAATTGGAGCAGCTAAACGCAAGAGCGTGTAGGACAGACAATGCAAATGTATTGCTTTTGATAAACAAAGGAAACTGGCATTACCTGAGCTGTAATCCTGCTTGCACTGCATCCCCAATCTTGCGTGCAAGGTGAATGTTTCTCTCTTTCTCTCTCTCTCTCTCTCTCTCTCTCTCTATATATATATATATATATATATATATATATATATATATTGGTGGATGTGTTTGTGTGTGTGAGCTTACGTTAGATACTGCTTGAAGTTTTTTGTTGTGCTAAGACATTCACCAAAAGGAATGATACTGAAAACTGTTTTAAGTTGTGCATTCGTGTCAAGCTTGATCTGGCGCTTGTTCTGCGGCTAACGATAAAAAGAATTACAGCAATACAACTGGCGCGATACTGATAAAGACCTTGCCAAGTACCGAACCAATTTTCTGTCAACAGTGGTCACTGTTTGGCTTACTAAATGCGGACTCACCTTTTGTTAATGTGCGATGTCCTCCTCCCGAAATGTTCCCGAACGACCCTGCTTCCAAAATGGCTGCTGGCGGCGAGGTCCTACTCACTACCCTCTCGTGGCCGGTGTGTGCCCCTTAAAGTGCGAAGATGAAGGTGAAAGCCCAGCACCCTCCCGCACGCTGAATGATCTGTGACGGACAGTCCAGAAAATTTTGCTAAACCTTATTCCAAATCAACCTCGTGTGACGCACGAAATGAACTCTGGTTCTGTCAGTTAGCTGTACTGTTTGTTTCTCATATGAGCGTAAACGTGATCCAATTCGATGTCTCTACTGGTTGAATTATTTGAAGAATACCAAGCATCCAAAATTCCCTCTGGATTTTCAATGTTATCTATATTGAATTCGTGTGATTTATATAAACCTTATTAATGCTGCGAATTCAAGTCCAATCCAGTGAAGGATTTTCAAAGCCGAACTGTCTTTGGAAGTGTTTCGGCACTAGGAAACCGCAGCGCAACATTATCTCTTTTTCTTCTGTTCCAATGGGTTGCACTGACGAAGAGAAACGGCCGGACAGTAGTGAAGGACGGTTCAGTAATTCGGAAGGCTGAATCGTATAAACATTTTCCTGATCACCATTTTACCGTTACATTTGTGATAAACCTTGTTCCAGCGATTCCGTTTTTTCCCTGTTGACTGGTACAAGTCAGTGTAAACTACAAGGACAGTAATTATATGAATGTGCTGAGTAGAGAGACCATTACCCGGGCAATGATGATGTCGTCTTCTTCGGTGATCTAAACGCCAAACTCGGAAATCAAAGTATTTCAGAAACAATTAACCAGAATTGCGAAGAGTACTATCTTCAAAACCTTTGAAAATATACTATCATATAGGCATAATCAGAAATTTACAGTATCACACTTCTTTGCTGTTCAGAGAGTCCGGTATTACAATCCAATCATCCAGTTTGTCATTAAAATAAAAGTTGTCAGTCCATTCCGTCCTTGCCAGTTTATAACAAAAGTGCGTTTCACGCAATGCCAAATGACTTTCCACTAACGAACGGTAAACTTTTCCGCGGACCGAGGTTCACTAAGCTGGGCATCTTTACCGCCCATGCACACACATGGACACACACACGCACGCACACATGCGCACACAGACAGATGGGCACATGGACACATGCACCAAAGATGTGAGGTAGTCGGTTTACCTTTATGATGGATGATGTTAGGATTTAGTTTGATGGCGAATGACTCCGTGTCTCTGAAGTCAGTTGTTCGGATCTCATCGTTCGCATAAAGATACATCGAATTGTGGCAATCTGACCTATCGCTCAACCCGGCGCGGATGGTGGATGTCATGATCTGAAATTCGAAAGATTGACAGAAAGTCTCACATGTCAACGTACAGAGTGTAACGGCCGGTGTGCGTAATCTACCCAGTACAAACAGATAGTTCTTCTTTGACTAACCGGAAGATGGCTATGGTCCGGTAAAATAACAGGGAATGACAAACTGGTGTTTAAAAAGCGTTTTATAAATAATGTCCATATGCATTAACCTCAAACCACGGATGTCCTGATTTACAAATTGTCTACTATACAAATGCGTTGTTGTTAGTTTCCGATGCACAGTATTACCTATAAATGAGTAGTTTTTGACAAAGCTGTGAAAATGTAGCCTGATAAACTATCCATCCACCTTTGATTTATCGATAGATCTACCTTTACAGTTTATGACAACGGATTTAGGGGACAGAGCACCGTATCGTGTTTAAACGAGTAGACCACTTCCTAAAACACTGGGAATGAGAAACAAGACTGAAAATCTTGGAAGTACGGTATAACTGTTTCATCTGTGTTAGGAACCATCAACAGTGTACATCCATCGCGCCGGAATCGGGACGCGAACCCAGAACGAACGACCGGGCGATGGATATTCACTGTCTATGATTCCCAACACGGATGAAACAACCGTACAGCATTACCATGGTTTCCAGTTCTAAGTTTAATTTGGATACGATATGATGGATCATTTGGAAATTCACATCAGATCTCCTACTACTGGAAGCTAAATTGAGTCGAATTTTTGTCTCATCAATTCCACTTATAACAAGTTGACCTAAACAAATCGAAGTGTAGGGGCAGGAGATTTAATTTGCCAAAGAAATGTGTTATCTACGTTCGTCCTTGTAGTTGTCATGTAGTGTAAGCAATGAGATTTATCCATTCGAAACCAGTGACAAGATGGGTGCCGTGTCATGCAGTCTTGAAGTTTACTACACCATTAGAAGCCAATCTAACTGACTCAACGGGAACGATGTTCGATTGGCAGTCATTCGTCACGGGTTCGTATCCAATTTGGAGGGGGTGAAAATGCACTGCTTACAATTTCTTACAAGCTGAATGAAACGGCTTTATGTATATATAACTGGTTAACAGCGAGTTAGATGAAAACGATGCATGATGAGTTATCTCGCTAGATCAAATCGCGTATCATGCACACTGCGCCAATCCTCACTGATGTTCATAGCTGATAAAAAACGAGGCCACATTCCCGAGGGATTTGTCCGAAATTCAGACTGAATCACTGACTATGTCAGCAACAAGACTCTCACGTGGCCGTTTCAGACGTAACAACCCGATTGGGTTCTTCCTGTCCGGGCGAATTAGGTTTATGCAGAAAATGCCAAGTTTTTTTTGTCTGTGTAGGCTGGTACTTGAATAGTAGTTATTACCTCATGGGCCGTGAAAGGTTTCTTTCAGCGTGGTATCCGATCGATAGCCGCACTTGAAATACTGGTCTAGTATACGCAGCCCATGAAAACGTTAAGTGTTTTCATCGATGCTGTGTGGGTGATTGTATGACTAGTTGATCATTTTGGTTTCATCACCTAAATTTTCAGTTAATCCAAAAAAATATTAGAGAGGGCGGGGCGGTTTCACTCTACTCGCCTGTCTCTATTTCTATCTGTCTGTTTGCATGTCTGTCTGTTCTAACTGGGTTACTTGCACTTGATTCGGGAACAGGAATTGACTTTGGGTGAATGGAATTTTGTAGCGATGTGAGATACACACAGTACATTAGCACCGGGACCTAGTGAACAATCTTCGATTTGTTCGCGTTCCCAGTTCCCATGCGATGAATGTACACTACTGATGAATCCTAACAAGGATAAAACAATCGTACAGTGTTTGCATAGTTTTAAATGACATGTAAAAAGTTGACAGTACATGGAGAATCATTTGGGAATTCACATACGATATCCTACTGTTTCAAAATGTCAGTAGCCAATCCGATTTTAATTCGAATCAGTCCGAATGTGAAACCTCTCAAATATCGAATAGGAGAGCTTATTCGTAAACGCAGCTATTTTTATCTAAATCCGTATACGCTTAGAACATCAGCTGCCTTGGTGAACATTCGACTGAACTAACTGGACTGCCCTAAGAGATAACGTGGTATCATTTGTGGATAGTCGATTTCTATTACTGGATCCGGATGCGCTGAGGAGCACGATAAGTGTACATTTAAAACACGACTGGTGACCATGATCGATTTCAGGAAACAGCCTAATTAGTAAAATTGCATATTCACATCTGTCTGTAGTCCCGTCGACACAGTCTTTTCTGAAACCTGTTGCAGCGGGGGTGTGTGCAAGTCAGGTGAGACAGTCCTGTAGAGCTTCGAGTGAACCCGCGACGACAATCAAACAATCAGAACCATGGAGACAGAAGATAGTGAAATTCAAACACACCTCAAATACCAAAGGACCGAATATATTCCACCGATTAAGATTTTTTCTTATTCTGCACATGAACGCATGAATGTTAAATAAAACCCTCTGTTTCCCAGGTACTGTGGGCTTCTAATTGTCTAAAGTTGCCTAGCTTTAGTCGGAGTCCGTGAGTTACTACTAATGGCTGCATTCCGTATTACTATTTCAAGGACGAATACTACAGGTCCAAATCGCTATCCTACTGTTTTGCCTTAGTCTACAGTAATTCGAAGGTTTTTCGCACAGAATGACTGTGTGACCCAGCCCACCAATATTTGACTCCGTCATGTAGTATTCGACGTTTGTTTTTGGACTTTAACTCAGAGTTCAACCGAAGTTGCACTGCGTTGGATGAGATAAGATGATGTAATCCAGGATCAGAAGACGTCTTGGTCTAAATTAAAAGTGTTGAGCGAGCTAAATCATGCTGATCTAATCTGGAACTTAGGTATGATCATGGGCTGGAATATATCACGAGATGAACATGTGTTGAGTTTACGTGCAAGTCACGCGAAGCACTCCGGTACAGCTTCACGCTAGCCTGGTTAAACAAGCAACCACTGAGAACCGTGAAGACAAGTGGCGACGAAATCCAAACATTCCGCCAGGGTGATTGGACGGAATGCATTCCACGGATCGGGATATTCCCAACTTTGTATATAAACCCATGAGCCGTAAATATCACTCGAACGTGTCTCCTTTTTGCTGTGGTCTTCTTGTTGACTTCATTTACGTTCATTCATTTCAGTGTTTACTGGCAATTCGTGTCTGTTCATTACCGTGACTGGCCAAACTTCGCATGCTAATTCCAAGTCCAAATACTACAGAAGACCAATCACTTATGATGACCCTACGGCAGTTTGACTTACATTCAGCTAGTTTAGACGACCCTCGATCGATGCAGTTTCGGACCAATGAAACCAAAGCGATGGTCGATTGCCAGAGCTGAGGATTAGCATACTCAGTTGCGAGGAAAAGTGGCAGGAAGGAGAAAAGACGTGATGAGGTCAAGTAACGATGGAGAGACGCACAATCTCCCGAATAGTTGCCATGCGTCGAATCAGTGTCGAAGTGAAGCCAGCTACTGAATCATCAGTAATGCAAGTGACAGGCACCGCGCGTCCAGAATAGAGGGCAGTTGAAAGTAGCAACACCGTAGACATTTCATAAGCCAATCACTTGATTAGTATTATTATCGTATTCAGAATGGAGTGGACACAAAATGTAAACAGTCAGTCACACGAAACTGTCTGACAAATCATTTTCTTGCTCATATTACTCTAAAAAACAGGTAGCGCGACAGCATTGGAGCGTCCTGTGCAAATGTATAGGGATTGGCTTTAAAAAGTTTGATGGGCAGGTTTAATCAATGAGAACACTTGGTCAACAGGAGATTATAGCCAAATAAATGTACTTCCAAATTTTCCTTCTCTAGACGGCTTAGTAATAACGATTTCTGATAATATTCCCTTCCAATTCGTTGTGTTGGAACGATGGGAAACAAGGATATTATCAATAATCTGACTACCATACACGCTTGAAAATTTCGAGCAGAATGATATTTGAAAATCGTCGTACCACTTCGATGATCTCTGAAAGCACATCCTATCAAACTTAACAGCTGCGATATTGTAAACGGTTTGTAACGGTCATCTTAGTCAGTAATGACCTAATAGTAACCAGGGCTCGGTTACCAAATGGGTTTGGGTGATTGTATACTGGTTACCATTTTCGTGGTCGGAATTCGATCGGAGCACAAACTGCAATCGATTTCTTCTTAATATCAATTTTTGTCAAATTTACTGAAGCGGTTGGCTAAATGACCTCAGACGTATAGTGTGTGATCTTTTGCTGCTCTATTTCCCCTAGTATTTTATCGTATTAGACCGCTGCTGCTATGGTGGTCCTGCTGTGGGCATTTGCGGGTTATTGCCATGGTGCATATAACAAGCAAAGCCAGGACTGACGTACGTCTGGGTTTGTGTCGTGCTATTGGGGCTTGGATGCATTTCGCTCATGTGATCATCCTGTGATAGTAAGATAAGTGGTGAGGTGGAGACAATTCGTATGATGGGTGGACAATTCACGTAAGGCCAGTTACGCTAGAACTCAAATAGATTGCAGCGAAAGCCTGACGGTAAGCGGTCCACAGTTTAGACGAAGATTCTTTCTGGTTGGCAAACCGAATGAACATGACAGGGAACTGAAAGAGTGAAACTGTTTTTATGAAATAATTCACTACGTGATATCATCCTTCGACTCACCATTAATAAACCACGGAAACAATGTACAGCTGCTTCGTTCTTGTTAGGAATCATCAGCAGTGCATATCCATCGACAATTCTCGTTTAGTGAAACGCAAGCTATCGTCGTGGCACATCGGTGATTTGACTTCGTAATTCGAACACTAATATTTCTGTGCGCTAGCGGTCTTTGGCCGTGCAAATCAGTGACGAATAGGTTCAATATCATGCAGTGAAGTTCAACAAACCACTCAGGGTCTGCCCGGTAGCGTAATGGCTAAGGTGTTCGACGCAGAATCGTTCGTCCCGATATCGTGTCCCAGTTCGGGTGAGGTGGATATGCACTGCTGATGATTCCTAACAAGAATGAAGCAGCTGTATATTGCTTCCACGGTTTCTTAATGGTGAGTTGAAGGATGATGTCACACAGTTTATTATTTCATGAAAACTTTTAATCTCCTGCTACTAACATGAAATTGTTTTAATGATAAGAGCTTTTCTTGAGTTCTTTCCCCCCCCCCCTGGGTGCTGGCCTTAAAACCGATGTCATCCTTTTAGTTCATAGTCCATTTGGCTTGGTCTATCAGTTAGAAAGGGATCGATATCTGAACTATGCCTCGTTTGTTATTAGGATTTCACTGCAATCCAGTTGCGTGCAAACGTAACGCTGCTGTGACTTGGCAGCCTATCACACGAATTGTCTATTCAACTGGTTCCAGCTCACAGAACCTAACCCCGAGTATCGTCACCACGGCATAACCATATATGAGCGAAAGGCATGCACACAGCTTTAGCATGACACAGACTAAAACATCCGTCGATCTTGACATTTCTTCCCTTACGCATCGAGGATGCGTGAATTAACACCAATTATGCAGGTCTAGATTTTAGGACGGCCGCCAAAGAATTAGTGGTTCCTATAGAAAACCCTGCATCTAAAGTTAATTTATAAAGTCGACCGTATAAAGTTGAGAAATCCACTTGTGAGTGACATCTCAGCATCAAACCCGGGTTCCTTTCACAGACTGCCAATTGGCTCATGAACTAGCAGCAGTCAAACTTGCGTTGATTTGTCAACAGGAGTTCGCTGTTCGAAACGTTAGTGGATTGAAACATTCATGTCTTGCCTACTTGTATTATAACAAGTAAAGTTAATATGATTCGAAAATAACATTGGAACCTAGGACAGGTGTTAAGGCATCGAAAACGTAGAAAATATGCTATCAGTGTGGCGCCGCTTTCCATCAGATCAGCCAACAGACAGATGACTTGTTACCACTAAAAAACGACAAGCCAGTATGTTTTACAAGCCAATGCATTCATCACACGTGTTCAGGAGCTAGTCGTTTCACCATACACTGCACACATGCTACTGATGGTAAGTTGTTTGCATTCCGCATGACACCAGTCATTCGTAGACAGTCGAGTTAACCACATTTCTCCGTAATGTTGGAAAGCCTATAGCAGCGGCATATTTGACCACGTGTTCTCTTTAGACGGCATATGAGAAGCTGATTTCCAGTTTCATATGGGCGTGGTTACCCATACATATCAGTGGTCATTTCTTCATTGAGAATGGGACAGTCCATAAAACATAAACAGGAATTTCAGTCAGGAGACTCTTTGGTAATGGAGATTTACTTTCTTTTTCAAAAATACTCAACGTATACCAGATCATCGGTGATCAAATGATGAACATCATGGCTTTTGGGCGTCAATGTCGTGGGTCCGAACGTTTCCACTGGAGTCATGTCCTCATTCGGCGTGTAACAGGTCCTCAAGGGTAGATTCAACTTGGGATTGCTTAAGGCATCTTTAAACACCAGTCGCTGATTTGATCACTTAAAAATATTCATTCTCCGACTTTGTATTCTTTTGGAGACCAGGCGTTGTCGAGCAACATTTGATTACAAACGTAGTTCTGGAAGCAGCGAGTAACAAAGATCTGCAACTACAGAAGATTGATTCAATGAATCTGCTCTGATCGGTTTGCTACTGGTGACTCTTGAAAAAGTGCCAGTAGATTTTCCAGGCCACGGCTCAATTAAAGAATGGTGCTGAGTAGTTATGTTCCAAGCACAACATTCCGCTACCTGGGCCTAGACAACTCCCCCTAGCAGCTAGGTTTCGGAGTTAATCACCAACCTTGCCATTTAGATCTGAAGACTATCACGTGAGTGGTGATAGCCTTGGCCCTTCCTAATGTCATGCAAACCCAGTTTCCTAACTTAGTCGCGTCTCTGCCGGACCATGTAGGTTGAAAAACGGCATGACTAAGACTGATAGACCCCTCTTGTGTGGAACCGTAGGGGTACTTATTCCCTGGCCAAGGTTACAAACAGACATTTGTAAATAAACGTGAAACTATTGCTTCATTATCCATTCGTAAAAAGGGGCTTTCAAATTCCGTGGTAAATCATGGTCCAACCATTCAAATTCCACACAACTGGGATCGATATACGTGGAAAGATTTATTTAGATCTTTTTTTGTATTTCGTTGTTCTTCCTTTGAACTAAATAAACCTTTCTAGATTAGTTGTTAGAGTGGACGCTTCACTATTCCTTGTGCTGGGTAAACAAGCAATTGCTTTTTGAATGCTTCCCACCAGAACACAACGAGGTAATTAGTGAAAGTCAAATGGTTGTCTCTTTCGAATTGTAGCAGAACAGATTATGCGATTGATTTAGCGCCCTTTGACATTTTGTGGAAGTGAAAAGTAAAACTAAGGCTGGAGATTTCGCATTAGTTTTGTGAAAAAAGCCGACCGTTCCAAGAGCGGTCATACAACTCACATATGAAACTGCTCCGGTTTAGTAAAGTTATTCTGGCCGAATCAGGATGTGTTTTCTTCCCTGGGACAGAAACAACTGCTGTACACTATGTGCACCTAGAGGACATACAATTGCTCGATGTAGTTTGTCCCGTGTACGCTGCTATATCTATGAACCAACCTAATTATTGTTCGTCGGTAAAAAAAAAGTGAAGAAAACTCCAGCAATTTAAGCTAAGCTCCTCTAGTTTCCGTCCTTGTAGGGGCGGGAGTTATCGACGGTTACTCTTAAATGTGCCATTTCCGACATTATTACCAAGTTACATTTGCATTGGATTTAAGTTTGTTTTATACTACCACCGTCGTTGTCCGATTGGTTCATTGATGAAATTCATTACATTCGCCATGGGCAAATCTAGTGGAAGGAGCATGTCCCAAGGTGGGAGGACGAGGACTAACACCCAGCACCCTCCCGCATGTTGAATGATTTGTGCCGCACAGTCCAGAAAAAATTGCTAAGCCTTATTTCAAGCCAACCACGTGTGCCGCACGCAGCATACAATTGTATGCTCACAGGCATCTGTGTCGGAACGGTATGCTGAACAGCCAGGACGTCTAGCTCCATCCGAAGGGCATAGGAACCGAGCCATCAGCCACCGGTAACCAGTGTGTTGGGAGACCTTCAGGTTGTCCTGGTGCCTTGTGGATTAGACCATTTGGTCAGATGCGCGAGATCAGGTCCCTCAAGTCCCCCTCTACTTCATTTTGAGGACTACGCAGTACCTTGAACCTTAAGGTCCAACACCCGTAAGGAAATTGAAATTTGCACCAGAAAAAGAAACAGACCATAGCATAGCATACTTAGATGCGTGCCTAAGGCGTCTGCAGCAAGGGTCTGGACAATTATCAGTCTATAGAAAAGCGACGTGGGAGGGACTGTATTTTCATTTTCACAGCTTTGTTCCGTTACCATTGAAGAGGAACCGGTTTTGCTGTTTAGTTAATATAGGAAGAACAGTATGAACGAGGGGCACAATTGAAAATAAGCTTTATTTCCTGTGGAACCTTTGCGTGGATCCATGAATAAAGCTATGGAAAAACACGGAATAGGACGAAAAGAAATAGGACCAATAAAGAAATATATACGTTCACGTGCCTCTCAGATATGACACTGAAGCGGAAAGTATCCAATAAAGACTGTCAAGTCCAGCCAGGAGAACATTCTTTGCTGCACAGTTGAAAACTATTCCCATCCAAACCGATCATTTTTCCAACTAAGGGACAGATTGCCAGATTCTACATCCTGATGCTATGTGTATACATTCACCGGTTCCTGTGGAACCAGGTCTGTTGGCCGCACGAAAAGGCGTTCGTCCGATCGCGTTGGTGAACACCACCCAGCTTGTTTGAGCACAGGAACAATTAGGACAATTACTAACGCGATATGCTGACACCTTGGCGAGTCAAATCACTCAGTGAACGTGACAAGTGCTTTTCGCACCATCTACAAAGTTAAGAACAGACAGTTAATGACTGTCAAGTGTCGCATCCTAAACACAGCCTAAGCCGCATCTATCCGTTTGTATAATCTCCTTCTGTGGGCTCAGAAACTAATTGTTCAGACACTTAAGCTTCTCTGGCCCACTTGTCATCATCCAACAAGTGGTTTGCAACTTGATCGTGTGACAAATTGATCAATTACACATCTACACAGACATACCCTAGAATTGTGGACTGATGAGATTGCAAACCAGCAAGTCCCTGAATCCATTCCCAACTATAATAAGTGTTTTGTATCGGCATGAGTACGAACAGCTGAAAATGGGCTTGTTCGCCATGTTAATGTTTTCAAATTGAAATTTGCTACGCGCTACTGTAATACATGTTAGTAAACAGTTGACGTATAGGAATTTTGGAGGTCGTGAGTGAATTAAGACCAGTCTATTTTGCGGGCTGCTCAGCACGTGCTAATCGATATGCGGACTGAATCACTCTTGTGTACCATAACATAAGAATTCGCATGGCCATGAAACCATACTCTAACTTACTTCGGTGGGAAGAGAAAATTACCTTGGCTGGAAGGTTCATCAAGCCAAAAAGAAAGATGTTAGTATTTCGTAGTACTGTTGTCTGTTGCATGCGCAAAACAATCTGACATTTTCAGGTGTTAGAAAAAAAAACATGATGAATGGGCATTTTTTAATGAAAGTTCGATAGCACCGAAAAATTCCGGTCAGGAATCCAGGGTCAACTCAGTGGCAGATGAGTTGACTGCGTCATTATCTTTTACCCCTCTAATAGTGGATTACGCAATCCTATAAACTTTCTCACCGAATGCTGGCTGTTTCAGATTGCGGTTACGTAATAGCCGTTTGAAAGACAATATTGGATCATCCATATGTTTACCAACCATTCGGCATTCCGCTATTAAGGACTCTGAATTGGGTATTAGAAAAAATCTTGCGTCATCATTCTAATTGTCCACTTCGGAATGCCTTTAGGCATCCATTGTGAAAGGCGTTGGTTCTTTCTGCGGATGTACGTGTTAACCTAACGACATGTGAGATCAAATTAGTCAAACGTCAGACTTTACGGTTGTCCACACCCATTTTCTACGGTGATGTTGCGCAGCCGGGAACGTTCGGTTTAAGGCCCAGCTGAGTCTGTGATGTATAAGGTGGTCACCTATGGAGGCCAACCTAAGATAAACGAGTTTGAGAACAACACAACGTGGCGAACAAGCTCGTTTTCAATTATTCGTATTCATGCCAATACATAACGTTCAATATGGTCTGGAGATGGTTTAAGGGAAATTGTCCGTTTGCATTCACATCAGTTCACAACTCTGAGAATGCGTCAATTACACGTAGACACCGACGCATTCTTAGAGTTGTGAACTGATGTGAATGCAAACGGACAATTTCCCTTAAACCATCTCCAGACCATATTGAACGTTATGTATTGGCATGAATACGAATAACTGAAAACGAGCTTGTTCTCCACGTTGTTTTGTTCTCAATGTGTTCTGTGGGATTTTTCAAACGTTTGAAATAAACCAGTTTCTCTGAAGCTCCCTATACCGAATCACTGTCGGGCCTATTTCAGCTGTGGATATCGACGAATCTTTCGGGATAACAGTTAGGTTCCAATGGTTCCGGAAGAAAGGATCCTTCTTTCGTTAGCTTGTCAGAAGAGAAAATATTTGTGACACGGTAGAAAAGAGTTCTCACCAAACCTCTTTTTTAGATTATTGAGACAAAGCTTGCCAAAAGTTTAATGCCCGTTTCATATTGTTTTCCACCTGAAAGTATTAATCATATTTTATCAAAAGGAACAAAAAGTATGAATGAGCAGATCTAAGATCATTTAAAATAGTATTAAAATGATTGGATCAGTAAAAAATTGGCATACATTTAACGCAACGGCTACGTAGAAAGGTTAGAGAAGTGTTGTTCAACTATTTTGACTGTTGGTGTGTTTTGTAGCTCACTTTGGAAACTTTCAAAGTTTTCGGACCGCTGAGCTTGGCGTTTAGATCGTAAACGTTTCATCACCATTCGGGGTGGCCCATGCACTGACGATGTCACCTCGGGTAGTGATGAGACGTTTACGATCTAAACGCCAAAATCAATGCTCACAGAACTATGAAAAAAGGTCAAATAAGCGTTATTATGCATCCGGTTTTAAAGTATGGATGAGATTACCCCAGTCAAAGTTTGGCCTAAGGTAGCGCTCATCGTTGCACCATCTATTTGTCTGTACGAAACAGATCCAATATGTTTACCAGTTGACGACATGAGCTCCTATCGTAACTCATCCAGCTCCAATAGCCTGAGCTTTCCTCGTCCCTCTTTGGGTTTTTTTTAACACAGTCGAGTTTCTCGTACTTGACTATCGTTGTGAACTTTTCGAGAAGAAAGATGCAAGGAGCAAGAAGTTCAATTCGTAGTCTTGTGAACATCTGTTTCGATAATATAAAGGTGAACAAACAGCATCCTCAGCAAAGCAAACAATTTGGAGTAATTGAGCAAAATGTGGTCATATGACAAGATTCTAGGGGATGAACATATTTTAAGCCAGGCTAGATATATTAGTATGAGAAAATTGAACAAGGCTGGCATTATTATGCATAACTGTTTTCTTGGCTGAAATAAGCTCGTCCGTTCTCCAAGCAAATTTGCTACCCGCTCATCATGGTGCCGTTTTACCGGATCTGTCCCACTCACGGAGATGCGAACGACGAACAGTGAAGACTGGCTACGATTTATTTGTCGAACATTCCATGCTTGAGCGAACCGACAGTGAACAGCCGCCCAGTCACCGGGTCCCTGTAGATGGCAGCGTTTTCAGAGGTAGGTGCCAGAGGTGAGTTTATGATTACCCAATCCGATACCGTTGAAATTCTATCGAGAGGGTACAAGGGGGTTTCGGCGCCTTTAAAACCGGTGATGTTGGCTTACCAGATCAAAGAAGAACGCGACGAGAAACTTTGAACTCCGAAGTGATGGGCAGCCTAAGTACACACTCACTTCTTGACGAAATCAACTGCGGAGTGGGAGTCCAAAGGAAAGGTGCTTGAGCGTGAAATGAGAAAGCTAGGTTGATTAGGTTTCGGAGAAGCGAAGTACTTTGCTGCCTCATTTATGATGGGCTCGGCAATGCATCTGCAAAGATCATCTCCATCCCCATCTAGCACCAGATCAAATATCCGAACGAAACTTTTGTCTGTGAATGCTTAGAAACCTTCCGCGATGAGGCAGAAAAGTTTTACCCCCATTCTACCATTTCAAGGTCTTATGAATGTATTCAGCCTCGTTAGAGATCGCATTGTCGTGACGAATGTTTTCGATAAATATTTCACGCACTAGATTAGATTCGTCTGCGAAATAAGTGGGGTGTGGAAATAAATTTCTCTAAGGTGCTGTTAAAACGGTTGGAATTTTTTAATTAATTATTTTTCTCACAAAGCTGTAGGTATTTCATTTATGGATGTTTATATACAAATGCATCACTTTATTCATGCCCTCAATGATACACGTATTAGTGCGTGGTAGTATGTCGAAATGTGTTGCGAAATTATACTGACGTCTGTGGACAAATGATGCCTTGCGGTCGCCTGGGCACTGATTGTACTTCGTCATTCTCACTTTCGTTATGCAATCTGATTGCGTAATTCTTTAGGTGAATGCAGCGTCAAATTACGTTGAGGTGAGTGAGCAATGTTTGGCTCCGGGACCGGACAAAATGAACGGCTTCGCGTTTGCCGAGAGGAAAACGTGATATTTATTGATACCCTAAAGAGCTAAACTGATCAATAAAATGAAAGATCAGTTCAATTGTGGACAGCATATCGATCTTTGTTGTAGGGAACGATAACAATAACGAATTTGCAGAGAAGAAAGCGCTATATTTACTAACAATACAAGTTAATCTATTCAAGAACATTGAGAGCACATCGGTCTTCTTTGAAGAACTCGTCAGTGATTTTTCCATTTTTCGGAAATGCATCCTTCCCATTAGATAGGGACACTTGAATTATATTGACTCCCGTGGCTAAAAATGGGTGACTATTTCGAAAGCTGGGAGTACGATTTCACATGCTCACATGTCATCGAAAGCGTTCCTTGGGCAATAACATCGCTGATTGAAAATATGGATATATTACTCACGTGTTCCAATAGATTTCTCACGAGTCTGCTTATGGTCTAGGTATGGCAAATGTAGAATTTAAGCAAAAAAATCAATACGAATCAGTGAAAAGAGAATTTGTGACTGAAATCTGGTAATATTTGCTAAATGATTGTTCCGTGTGGTTAAGTTGAATGACAACTTATTGGTTGAAATTCGAATAAATATCAGTCGGGTTCCGGACAATACAACCACAACTAAGGGGGTTAAAGATTACCTTGTATCTATTTTCTCCATCAGCCGATCGTGTTCGACACCAGTTACTGGCCCGTTGTCGCTGAAAAACTTTGAGGAACGCGGAGAGTTATTCATGTTTCGCCTTTCCTGGTTGGGAAGTTTCGTTTGTTAATTAATATGGGATAGGTATGCAAAAATAAGAAAATTTGCTAACCGGTTCTACGGTCTACGATGGGCTAACAGATTACGGTAACCACACTCGCACACACACACACACACACACACACACACACACACACACATACACACGCTGAAGCTTAGCTTGATTCTTTTTTAATTGACGGCATATCAGCCCTTATTTTCGGGCCGAGATTTCGAGCCGTTCAATGCGCCCCACTCGATTTCGCGTGCGTTGTTCCGGGCGCACGTGACAGACCAGTGGTGTATCATCTCAGCTAATCGGTCCGCCCGATCGATCGCCTATTGCCGCTGTCACAAGATCTTGCCGGTCTGCTTTGGGTGCCACACCGTGAAGCAACGCACTAACAAGCATTACCGATGCACGAACGTGCGGTCGTGTGGTGATAGTGGTGGTGGTGTTTGTGTCTGTGTGTGTGTGTGTGTGCGTGCGTGCGTCTTGTTGAAGATCTCAGACTCACATCCGAATGGGGTAACCAGGTGGCATTTGCAGTCGGCTTGATCTCGAAGTGCTGCGCTCTGTGGCAGGGTTAATGTGTCCCAATCCTGACTGATTGTGACATAATTCCATAGGATCACGACAAGTCCGAAATGTTGCGGACAGTACCTCTTAGGCCTAGATTCAACACAGTTTGCGAGGGCATTGCAGTTACCGCATTAGTCAATATCCTGAGCGAAAATACCCCCTAGGTTTCGGGGTTCCGAAAATCAGAATCAGCTGAATGGTGCCTGGACCAAAGGCCCGATCGACAGCAGGCGTGAAGGCCAGCCCTTCGTCATAGTTCGAGAGCAAGGTCAAAAGTGGTCTGACTTTCGTCACACGTTCAGAACCGGGGTACAAATAAACTGGAAACGAAGAGAAGGGAATAAATGCGAGAGACTGACGGCGATCAGCCAATGGGTTTTGACCTGAACCGGCTCACACAATTAGTTGGATTGTGACCAACACGCGGGAATTGTATTAACGATTCTATAAGCCATTTGGTTGATCCATTTCGAGTAAGCAGAACGAGATTGGAAAAGAACTTGGGAAGACCAATTTAATTTGTTCGAGCTAGAGAGAGATTTTTTTGTAAATCTAGGAGTAATAAGAATAAACCAAATTATCCAATGAACTATTCGACCAGTGCGTTGACTGTAGAGAAATGGTGTATACAATTGGATTCAGATTACTGAATGATATTTTGTCTACCTGATTTCGTTCTTCTTCTTAGGCCAGTAGGAACAGATAGTTCTGAAGTGAAAATAAATTGGTGGTTTTTTTTATTTTGGGCCCAAGCCGACTTTCTTGATCTTGGAATATGTCACACACTTGCACACACTTACAAACAGAAATTAGAATGCACTGTGTCAAACGTGCTATCATACCATTTCAATTAACTCTATGGAGCGTGTTTACTACTCGAGGGGACACGACACGGTCGACAGAACTAGTGCTAATTTGCACGAAAGTGTTATGCTGTTAGGATTAATATTCCTTCAGAACGTTCAAGATACACGAAGAAGTTTTTTTTAATATTGTTGTTTTCACCTGTCACTCTGATGTGAAGAAATTACATACGAAAGAAGCTGTGGTTTTTGTTTCTATTTGAATTACTTTTGTGAGTAAGCTGGGTTAGAATTCATCCGAAAAGCATTTGCACAAAACCTTCGTGCTGGAAGTAAAAAACAAAACGGACCGAAAGATCGCGCATAACAAATGATTCAGGAGACATGAGACTTTGAGAATAAAAAGCGCTACACGCTTGGATTAGAGTGCAATTCAGTCGGTACTTTGTCCGTCGACGCTAGCATGCCAACTAACAATGGAACAAAAAACTTCACCTAAGGCCTAGTGTGCACGTTATAAACGGAAAAGTAGAATGTGTCCATGCATAGGCACGACCGTTATACATTTTGGTTCAGTGGATGAACGTTACCGAAGAATATCTGTTGGGCAAACATGGTAAGAAATTCAGTATGATTATTAACACGAGAAAACTTCATTTCTGTAACGAGAACAAAGCAGATTCGACCAATAGACGTAAGGTGACAAAGGTGAGTTTTGTATTCTGGAAATACCGCGGCGGTGGCAAGCGAGTAAAGTCGTGGCGTCTGAACGTGAAGGACACGGGTTCGGATCCTCCCACCGCCTGTCAACTTCCCCACTTGGCAGCCCTCTGTTGGCTGCGGCCCCCTTCTTGAAAAACGGTGTGAATTGTTATTTCATTAATAAAAAGGAAAATATGAGGGAATGGTTGTTTGGATGGCTGAGTGTATGTAACTAGCTAAATTTACAAATGTTAAACAACGGGCGTCGCAGGGTGTTAACGCATAAATCGATACGCGGAATCCGGAGCAGCTCGTTAGTTCGAATTGTGCAACCCGTGTGAAAAAGCTAGTGCTACTTGGTTATTATAAAATAATGCATAGCCTTCGTACTTCAAAGAGGATGTCCACTCGTTTTCGATGGAATTAGGAAGGTCGCCTTCCCCACATAGAAACTGACTAGTAAGTCACGAATCGAACGCGATGAAAATCAAGACCATATAGAGATATGGTGTTGATATAATTCACTTAATGTGGTTAGAAACTGTACAAACCTTGTTTCATGAGGTCCCAGGTAACTCTAAATGTAATGTGCAGGGGAAGACAGCGTTTGGTTGTGTCAAAATGGCCCGTCAAATCAGTGCTTCTAATGGGACAACTCATTTTTGCGTCAGATTTGTGAATGAACGCGGTTAACGGAACCAATCGAAGAAGGGGCCAGTGACACGAAACGCCCAAGGCAGCAAGCAAGCAAATGAGTGAGTTGGCCGCACAGATTTGGAACGCTGTTGACCGTGTACATGTGAGTGTGTACATGATTACGATACTCTCCAAAAAGCCTAGACTGAAACTGTGGGCATGGATAACAGAGTAGAGTCTGAGTTGGGCCAAATAGTCGTCCAAGTACCGCGTTAGTAACACGATCAGTGAACCGGTAGAAAGAAACAGATAAATCAAGTGTCAACTAATAAGAGTGAACGAGATTAAATCTATAAACTTTGTGACTGTGTATGTGTTCGTTTACAGTGTGAGTAACATAATCGACATGACGTAAACGGCAGAACGGTAGGGAACGGACACAGTACAAGGTTTAGGAAATAGGAGTGAGACAGGTTACGCACAAATAGTGTGCGCTTGAATGTGGCGTCTCATGAAAACTGGGCGACTGACATGTGAATGTTGATAGCCAAAGGGGAACGCATTTCAGCCGAGCAGACACGGCTATTGTAAACCGTTGATGATGAGACCAAGAAACCAGGAGCAAAGAATCTAAGATACAGAATCAACATGGTCTTCTGATTAAAAGTTTAAGCAATTTCCGACTAGTATTAGTGAAATATGGTAGTAATGAAGTAGATGCCAGTATCCCGCAAGATTGATAAGCAGGAACTCAGAGGGCCATTGCGTAAGGTGATCTGTACGTAGCTGTAAATTGCCCTTGGGATCTCACGTGCAGATCAAACAAACGAGATTTTAGATATTCCACTAATTTCACTGGGTTTCTTAATACAAATGTAAAATAAAATATGTCATCAGCCGTTGACCGGCAGTTGTCAAACGGCCAGCATCGCCGAATTTCAAACCGAAGGCCATGGGTTCGATTCCTCCCACCGCCGGTCAAATTTCCCACTTGATAGCCTTCTGTTGGTCACAACCCGCCTCCCGAAAATGATCTACACTTTGGTTTCACTAATGAAGAAAGTAAAAGATAAAATATTGTTCCATTATTGGTAGTACTTGAAATTTTTTCCCGTTTTTTCTCCAAATGCTCTGTTGTGTGGTTGTTCTGTATTAGGCTAAATCAAGAACCGGAGCCTCCGAGTCGACCGGTCGGAGAGTGGCTTTGTAGCTTACACACACACACACACACACACACACACACACACACACACACGCTAGCATGGATACTCGCGCCCGCGTTCGTGGTTGGCCTCGGGTGTTCGAGCCTCTGACCGATTCGTCTTACTGAAGATATAAACACACATCAACAACTTAGCTGGCCTACTGGGTCCGACGGTCTGACCTCCTCTTACGTAGATTTGTAATAGACACGCGTGAGCCTTTTGGGGACCTGAGAAAAAAGACCACGTGTATTCCAAGCGCGCAAACATTGTACTGTTATTCCGATGCGTCTTGCCAGATTGGATTGAATTACTGCTACCAATTATAACTAAGTAAATAGAATTAAATAAGGACAGTTCGTTCGTATGATGCAGCACACTCTGAGTGTTTTGTAAATTTATAGATGTATTCTGTATTCTGTGCTGAGATTACATGAATTCTATTCCGCGCATCGCACTAGAAGTTTTCATTCGATTTGAAAATTTGTGTTGATCGTAGCTCACGTTGTTGGTTTTCTTGGGGTTCTGATCGCTGAGCTTGGCATTTAGGTTTCTAAAACTCACTGCAGCACAGAAGGACAAAAAAAAGCAGGAAACCCATCTCTTTAGGATGTTAAAGAAAAACGGATATCAAAGGAACTGCGTAAGAAGAACCGTGTACGCAATGAAAAAGGGAACGAACAGATGGGACCAGTCAAACAGAAGGACCATTCTCCCATACATCAAAAATGTATCTGAACTAACTGCAACGTTATTCCAACCTCAACGAACCACAGTTGCTCATAGACCATCCCAAACTATAATAAGACACCGAAAACGGAGGAAAAAACAAACGTCATTTACGAAGTCAAGTGCATGGACTGCGACACACTGCATCGGTCGAACCAGGAGAAAACTGACTATTAGAATGCCTCAGCATAAACCAACCACAAAAGGACACGACTCATTCTCTTTCCTATCCGTCCACGTGGACCAATCCGGATATCGTTGAGATCTTGGATCAGGCAATTACGAGACACGCGAAGGAGGTCTCGGAAACCTGGTATTCTTCAAATAATTTAATCAGTAGAATTTGATCACGTATGTATTCGGATGGGAGGCAGATAACTCAGCTAACTGAGAAAACCGGAATTCAGGTCATACAGACCCAATATCCTAAATCTGAGTCACTTATACGAGTGTGTCTAAAGAAATGAATCACACAATATTCTCATACTCGAAAAAACAAGGGCACAAACCTAAACGGGCCAAAGTTCTCAGGCAGAACGCCAATCCTCTATGGTCAAAGATCGACGCAACGGAGACCAAGTGAAAAACATGCACACTTTCTAGGTCAAGGTCGTCGGAGAAGTTCAAGGCCAAAGTGAGTGCCAACCCTGTAAATAGAAAATAACCCCGAAAACTGCGCACATGTACTGACAATGTCACCTAGATCGGTGAGATCTCAATGCCAAGCTCAGCTAGCAGAACTCTATGAAAAAGTTTTCATTAGGTTTGATGACACTTTCTGATTCCACTCAGACCGCATAATATTGTTGATTCTCCACGGGGCTCTATGCTAGTCTCGAGTTGTGTTTCGTTAATGATGCCACCTTATATTAACGCCGGCTGTCCGTTCCAATATAAGCATATTTGATCATGTGAAAATTCGCTACACCCTCTGAAAGGCATGCAGTTTAGGCATCTAACATCGTATTCAAAATGTGAAATTTACTCCTTTTCTGTGTTTTAAGCAGATTAACAGACCGTGCTCAGCAACCTAAAACAATTTCCTCACAAAAAGCTGCAGTAAAGGGGCCGCGTAGGTTCCACACGCCCTAGTGTTCCACAGACTTATGACAGCGGATCCTACATAGTCCCAATCATATAGTTCAATTGGGAGAAGTGAGGACAGATATAAATCGATGTATACGACTGTATGACTTCAAACCTAACGTTTGAGGTGACACTGAGGAAGTTGGGAGACTGTAATGGTGGAACTGCTACCGAATGTTGACACTAGTGCAAATTTAAACGGACCATGTGACCATTTGTGATGAAAGACAATCCTTCGGGTAGCATAATGTTGACTAGGCAGTCATCAACCATAAAAATAAGAAAATACACAACTAATAAAAAAAGAACTTGGAAGCAACTCTCAGTAGGGGCTGATTACTGAACTGTGATGTTCGGAAACCAAAATAGGTACAATTGTGCTAATCGGAGATCGACTAAGGTCAATAAGCATGAATCAGGGGGGAATAGGTGGACAGTTATAGAGACAGCGGGAATTGCTTCATTTGGGGGTGTGTGTGCTTGGGTGGAGAATTAGCGAACTCATTGTCCGATATGACGTTGGAAACGCCGCGCGGTTCAAGGGTAGGCAGGCAATGGTACAATTCACGCGTTGCAGATGGAAACTTAGGGAGACAGAAGATGAATAGGATAATAGAGCTGAGAACGGCGAATAGCTTGAAATCATAGTTAGCAACGAGATCACTGAATATACACCTTCATGAATCTATGGAGCCGTTCGTAAACGAAATTGTCAGGATGGGAAATTGGGTCAGTCAGCAGCGAAAAGCTATATAAAAATGATGTTTTCCAGTCAATTCCGAAACGGACATTGCAGACAACGTTTACAAGTCGTTGTACGGAAAAAGTGATCATTGATGACCAGGGGTATCGGCAAGGCATTTATCTGATTAGGTTGCTATCAGTCGGGGTTCCTTCGTTCAGACAAAACAGATATCTGTGTTTTTCGCAACGTGGTCTCCGCGATGTTCGGACATCCAAGACGAATGGTTTTTTCGCTTGCTCCAAATTCCCTGATTGTGAGCCGTAAAATCAAAATTTCAATCGATCCGACAGAAAATATATCCGGAGCTGTTAGTTCGGGTGATCATGGCAGTCACTGCATAGGCCCTTCCTTCATTCTATCCACCTTAACGGGAGCCACTGACCCATAACAGATTCTGCATTATTTTGCATTGTGCTCCCGCTGTGTCCTACTGAAGCCAAATCTTCAGACGTTCTGTTAGTTGCGGCTCTTGCAACCTAGGGAGTAAATGCTCTCGTTGCTTGCATAAATCTAAACCACCTGAAATTACAGTAAATTTAATTGCAAGCACTACTAGACTGTGAGATTAACAGCGAAATAATAAGGTTCACTTACGAACAGTTTCACACCTCCGGCCCTAACCATATCCGTTCAGCTTTTGTTGCCTGCTCTAGGCTGGAAAACGGCCTGAATTCTCATCAAACCAACAGTGTGGCTTGCAGACGAGCCCTTTAAAGTGATAAACAGCCTCGTCCTTGGCCAGTGTTTGATGAACATACAAAATTAAAGGCGACAGACGTAGACGGTTGCGTTTATATTTTGGAGTACTTTATCCTTGTAAGGATGGATGTTTCTTTCATCCATTCATCGACCGCAAATCGTGACATGTCATCGTCCAGAGAGAGTTTTATGTTATCATTCACTGGATTTTATTTTAAATTTCGCATTATTTCACTGACAAGGTCTTCATCTCGACTCCTCCGTTTCTTCATCAAGATCAGCTTAGCAATTGCTCATTGATGCCGAATTTTTCTTTAAATAATGTGTAGAAGACAAGCCAACAGGTGAGTGTTCTGATCCACTACTAGGGCCGTTATTCGGACATGTCTCATGCTTTCAAGGTAAGGTTAGGTTTCAGGCCGCACGAGCTAATTTGATGGAATCTTGTCATACTGGTAGTACGATAATTGAACTTTCAATGACGGAACTGTTTTTATGAACGTTCTATGGGGAAATACGCCCCTTAAATGCTTAGCACGAAACACAAGTGATGGAATAGCATATTGATTGCTATGTAAAGGCCAGCTTACCAGTGAGCTAATTCAGTTCATACAGAACAATAACCCATTCAAAGTAACGTTTAATTTGGAACATTTCAAACTGTTTAGAAAATTTCATTTAAATCCCCTATGAAATGTTAAAACTATGCATGACGTTACAATAACCATGGTGCTTTATCTTCGCAAATCAACCGTTGACTTCAGTCATTTGCGTGAAAAGCACAGTAAAATTGAATAACTCATTGAATAGGCCTCGTATTGATCTTTAAATCCAGTTGAAATCGTTTTCCCAGTGGTTTTGGTCCAGAGGTAACGGCTTGTTAGTTCTGCATCATTCGCAGTCTTGGGATTCAATCCTGGAGTCAGAAACACTTCAAATTTCTCCGGATGTATGACAATCTATCGCCTGTGTTATCGATTGACAAGCTAGTGGTGTTCACTTCTACTTTCACTGGCTTGTTGGCCTGTCCTTATGGCTGTAAGAAGGATGCGTAGGTAAGTGTTCGTGTGTGCACTGGCTGATGTGTAATTGTGACGATTCACGAAACTACTATCAGCATCGCCGCAAAGACAATCCAATGTAGGGATGTACAAATGGGATGGAACGTTCACTTCCGGTCAGTTCGTACATATTGTCGGATCATCGTATACGGGAACAGATTTACATGCTTAGATCACATTTTCGCTGATGATAAAGTCAAAAGATGGAAGAATTCACTTTGGCTAAAGGATGAACCTCTCGTAACCTTTTAGCGCCAACCCAAGCCGTCATTGATGCGAAATTTCAATGAAAACAGTGGAAAACGCGAATGTGCTGGAGAACTGAATACACAACAGATTAACCTGACCGCAAGTAGAAATACTTGAGTCCATTGTTACGTTAAGAACATATTACTGATTGGAAGTAGCTTAGCTGTTACCAAACGCCAACAAACACAGTTAGTCTGTTCGTATAAACAACAACATCAGAGTCATCTGTGGTTTATAGTTTTATAGTTGTGGCCAAATTGAGTACTCACCTCCGAAGGGACTAACATAAGTGAGATGAACGACAATACTAAGGTTTGTTCCGTATGGAATTTGATTTATGGTCGGTAATTGTCTCGGGCGTCACATGATGTATGAGTGTGCACAGGTTTTTAATCTGCCTTGGAGGGTCTCGTGACTGACGGTTTGGGTAGGTGCGATAGGTCTATGAAGGGTTTTGCTATTAGCCAGTGAATTCCATTCTTTTTTGGATACCACCAACATCAGCCGTGAAAATGAGACTTCGGCTTTTATCTAGGGAATCTGAAACATTGAATCTCCTTTATTTACAACCTGTTAACAGCCATCAGAAATCACAGTGAGAAAAATGTCAACAGGTTGTATAATTATATATAAGTGCAGAATCTGGACTTGAAATCAGTAAAACGGAATTCGGCCAGTCATAGTAACGAACGGATACAGATTCACAGTGTGCAATGAATTGGCTTTGCAAACGGATACGACGATATCACAACAGACAGGAAAAACGTTCGAGTTTTATTTTCACCTGATGTGATTATACACGAAACTGGAGATATCCCTATTAGTGGAGTACATTCCGTCATCACGGTTCACACTGGCCGGCTGTCCAAGGAGAGTAACGTGAAGCCGTACCTAGCTGTACCAAGTGACTTAGATGCGAACTCTCGCAATAAGTCAAACCTGATTGGGAAACCTTAAAACCACTCTGCCCATTCGCAAGTTCTAATGAGCGCACGCCTCCTAGCAAAATGTAGGGAGATCTATCAGTAACTAATTTGCTTAACATAACGGGCGCGCAAATTCGTAAATGTGTGTTCATTTTCTTGTGTGGCCTGAAAATTCCGCGCTCTTGCACCCCGTTTATATTTAGTCATGCAATGGTCGTGAGTCATTTAATTCGGTTGGGAACAGTTCATCGGACGATTCATATAACGGTTAACCAAACCACATGAAGCCTGCTACGCTATCAACCAATCTAACTATGTTGAAAACTTGACGGTGAGCGAGCGACAGTCTGGGCGTTGGTCTTTAAGAAGAACGAAACTGTAGAGCCTTCAAATCAACCGCCTCCTAATCCATTTATCTTTAACTTCCACGGTCCTTAATACGTGGTGTACAAAAAGGATTGCGAGGAATGCCATTCGGAGGATCACGAATGCCCGTTAGAAGCAAGACTGTTTGAATGTACACTGGTAACTGAGATCAAAGTTTCGAAAGCCCCTGCCAAATGCGTAACTTCCTTTATATCCTCTTTGAAAGACGATTAATACATTGTTGGTTCTTCTACCTGAGAAATTCTCCCTCTGCCTGTGCACCATTTGAGCTGTGTCCGGCTAGAGCTGTTGCTAAATGGTGCCTAGGCCTACCTAATTATCCGTTCGAGCTGAGAGTCTGTTGAACCTAGTACAGATTCTTCCTAACTGGCAAACCCAGGCACCTTGATAACCAAATGAGCATACGGAAATGTGCTTTTAGAAGAGGTTTGGAGATAGATAAGGCATAGAGAATGCTTGCCAAAAGCCATTTCGTCATCTCATTTCGCAGTCCGTGTGATTTGGTTTGCCGACCACAGATAATCTGCATCATCGACAGGATATCGTCAGGCTTTCATTACGACACAGCTGAGCACTAGTGTAGCGGGCCTCACGTGACTTGGCCCCTTATCACATGAACCGTCTACTCACAGTTTCAGAGCTTACAAAAGATAACCTTATATTTCGCGATCACGATCCAGTGAACGTCACCTGTGAAGTTGCTTTGGTCTTAATCACTGCTGTTTGCACAATGGTGAAAGGTTTTTATATCTATGCTGTCACCAAGGTCTATGTCTAACCAGCACCGAATTTAAGAACACAAAAGACGGCTAAGCAACTTGGCATCTTTCTTGGTCAACTCGGGTTGGACACAGATAGGTCACATCGCAATAGGATGTGGATGGCGAGGGCGTATTCAAAACCATGCATTAGCATGCGACGCACTCTCAGTGGGTTTTAGTGGGACTGCCAGGAAGATGGCATCTCGAGTCGACATTGCTAGGCTATTGAACCCTACTGCGCTGACGAACTTCCAGAGTGAAACAAGAAGTAGGTTGGCTATCAATCCACAATGTCCTCTAGAGCAACTTTAGGCTCTCACAAAATCTACCCCGTACTCCGCTTGCCTGACCAGCTGTGGCATTTCCACCAGGCTGACAAATCACTGGATATCAGCGAACTCCCTCCGACTTATGGATGTTGGACGTTCAGTCCCAGCAGATTCAGCTGTCAAACGAGCCCATCTGGCCCCTAAACGAGGGCTCAGCGAAAACCTAAGAAAAGATAGCGAGAACTGGTGGTCGAAACGTGCTGTTGTGTTGGAATAAACTGGTGTCTCAGGGAACTTCCAAAAGTTGTTTCACCTAATTCTTTTTATTAACTCCAAAAGTCGTGGTATCAACGTGACAATCTTCGAAGCCTACAGCAAGATTGTACATAGTATTTATCGAGGCCTAAAACGATGGAGGTGAACCTATCAGTCAGCAGCTCAACTTCCTCCTTGATCCAACGGCCATATCTTGTTGAGCGTAGGGTTCAGTGGTCAGTGTATCTAGACCAACCCAAAGAAGCTGAAATCTGTGCCATACTTATAATCATCAGGTGCTCACAAGACCTTAGGCCAAGACGACTTGTCACCAGCTTTATTCAAAGACTCAGGATAAGACACGATGAAAAAACTGACGCAGGTGGGACGAGGAATTGGATTAGACGGAATTGACCGTAATCCAGAAGAACAAATCCATGAGGAGTAGGCAAGGATTCGGCCTGGTTGAGGCTGTGTAGATCAGATGCTCGCTCTCTGTCAACTACTGGAGCACAGAAACACCTATCGAAGACCAAAAATTGTCGTATTCTTGAACACCAGAGCAACTTTTGATTCAGATCACAGAAGCAATCTGTGCGACTGCTAGTTGATACACGGTGTGACCAATCATCGAACACCTACACTTCCATACTTCTGGACGAGTAAGAGCCTAAGGCAAGCTTTCGCCTCCCTTTGTTGTCTTCAGCGGAGTTCGACGAAGATGCTCTAACCTTCTCCTAAATTTTTTGATTGACGTTGTCCATAAGAGGTCGACTGAGGATCTCGTAGATCATGGCATCAAACTCCGACCAGGGCACGAAATTACTAACTTGGAGTACGCCAACGACATTATACCCCTCGCTTCCCAGATTTAGGAAAATGAACTTTGCTTAAACAGCCTTACAACCAAATTAACCTGACACAATACGCACCAACGAAATATAAAGTTTCACGTCATGATCGGCGGGAGTGTCTACCTCCGCTGTACATGGGAAATGAAAAACTGAAGATTGATAAAAGTTTAGTTTCCCCGGGGGAAATAGGAGTTTGGAAGAAGAAATACCTATGATTATTTCAAAGGCCAGACCGAGGTTTTCTAACCATAAACACACCTGGCGCCGAAACGACATCAGTCTTTATTTGAAAGACGGAATATATAATAACGTCGTGCCTTCTGCACATCTGCATGGATGTGGAACATAACATATACGAGTTAAGGACATCCATCTTCTGGTTATGTTTGACGACCGCTGCTTACTTA
The DNA here is from genome assembly GCA_008360955.1 of Fasciolopsis buskii. Classification (NCBI taxonomy): domain Eukaryota; kingdom Metazoa; phylum Platyhelminthes; class Trematoda; order Plagiorchiida; family Fasciolidae; genus Fasciolopsis; species Fasciolopsis buskii. The sequence continues at coordinate 117,682 of LUCM01009414.1, forward strand.
TCGTTGCCAGCTTTAGGCTAAAGCAACGCGGACGAGCGCACCAGAGTGTTCAGAAGGATCATATTGCAAAACCATCTCCGAAAGCCTAACCGCGAATTAAGAACAACTACTCAGCCCTGACTCTGAGTAAATTGTTTGCGCTTCCTGGGCTTCACTGGAAGGAAAAGCGTGGAAATCAAGCAGTGATTTAGTGTAGGAAAAGAAGGAGCTGAGAGAATGCCTATGACGTGCAAGATCATCACGGTTACCAGGTTGAAGCAGTAAGAATAAACAGCACCACCGGCTTGTTTCCCGTACGGACATGGTTCGTAGTCGAAGTCAACGGCGAAGCGTGCTGATTTTTGCTATGATCACCAAAAATGACAAAGAAGAAGTGTGTACACAATAAAAGCAAAAACAGCTGTTCATTTTTCGTCTATGCTAACTTCGTTCATCTTCTTTTCAAGCAAAGTCCACCCACCCATGGCTTCTTCAGCCGAGCCATCAACATCATCATCATCATCGTTCAGTGTTAAACTCCCGATAATCCTCACAGACCACTGCCCTTTCCTAAAAGTTACATGCTTCCATGAAAAGAGTGAATATCCAAGGGGAACAGGGAGTGGACCTATACAAGTGGGGAAATATAAAATGCTACTGCGACCAATACATGGAACACAGCCTAACTGTATAAACGTACTCTTTCAATCATTCTGATTCGATAGAAAATGACAACATGATCGCCACTGTTCGCGATTCACTGCCACATCATTAGGTGTCTCCAGCAACCTAGTTAACGGGTCTTTCGGATTCCAACCAAGAAGACGCGCGACACCTACTTTACTAATTTTACCGTACATTTTCTCTTTTCACGTTGCTACGTCATCTGTTTACCTCCACATAACTTCTTCCATTTCTTGGAAGGAACTCCAAATAGGCCACGGCATGGTAGACGAGTGTCCGTCATACGCAACACGTGACCCAACCAGCGTTGTCTACTAAGTTTCATACACTGAAATAAAGTATCATGAGAGCCGGCATCTAGTATTAGAATCCTGACCTCCATATTACTCACGAGGTCACTCCATCGAATCCTAGCCATACTACGTAAACATCGGTTGTCGAAAACCTCCAACCGACGAACATCGCCCACACGCATACCCCTAACTCGCAACCGTACAACAGAACTGAGCGCACTGCGGCACAATAAACGCGACCTTTCAACTTCAGTGAAATATCAGGCCGACGCCACAAGTGCTTCA
>LUCM01009415.1:0-36900 GCA_008360955.1 Fasciolopsis buskii
AAGAGAGAGATTTGGCCCTGACGTTCCGTCCTGGTTTTCGACCACTGTTCTATCCAAGTATCCGATTACCACTTGCTTGTCGTCTCTTCAGCTTACGTTTTCCGGTCATTACGTCCGCTTCCTGAACGCTTGGTGTCTCTAGCCATATATCACTATCCACCGTCGGGCTCCGTCCATGTTGTGCCAGCAGTGAGCACATTTAAGTGCACTTAAACACGAATGAACTCGTTTCCGCTACTTGTCAACAAGTCCCAGTGGAACTATTTCTCGGCCTTAAAAATTTGAGTGTTCTACTGTTTTTGCTTTGTCAACGGCGCATATCTTGTAATTCCCCTATTGCTTTGCAGCATCTCATTTTAACCGTTCCAGGTGAGCCTCTCGAAAAAACTCTTATTGCTCCCAACCATCTTACCCATTCCAACGTTCTATCATCTACATTTTCTTGCATATCCTTGTAAAAATTTTGATCTTGCCATGCGCATGCCTCTCGCAAATCGAGAAATATACAGTATTATTATTATTATTAAACAGCTGTTGCCACCGATTGAGCTGGTAAACTGACAAACTTCAGAAAGACTTCCTTTGGACCAGAGGCGTCTCTTTGTTTGCACGAATCAATCAACTTACGAAAAAAGGGAGCAGCAGCGAATTCCGTAGTAAAACACAAGAGCTGCGTGTCAAATACACGACAGCTATCATCCTGGAGCGGACTTATTACTTCAGGCCATCTTCTTGCTGGTTGGGAAAGGGTACTTCAGACGTGCTTCCCAACCTATCTTACCCATGCGGTGCTTTTATGTCTCGTTGAAAGGCTTCTGTGATAGTCGATAGATATATATTTGAAAGGCACACTATTTGACCTAGCTAACTATTGACAGATCAGCCGTAGTGCCAATTTTTCCAGAGATATGGAGCTGTAAGCTAAAACGAAGCTGTTGGCATACCTTTATGCACCGCCGGATGTGACGAACTGTGTTAATGCGATCACAACTGCTTCCTAGGGCAGGAATTTGGTAGTGGTGGTCAATTTGTACTTGACGAAATCACCTAATAGTGTGTCTCACTGCAGGATGATAAACAAAGCCAAACCACATGAGATCACTGGTCAAATAGCCCAAAGGCCCAACGATATCTTTTATTCAGAAATCAGTGAGTACATGTGAAGGGTTACACCCCCATAAAAGTCAATGGCTAGCGGCATAGTCCAGAGCGTTTCACTAGTCCCACTGATGTTTCTTTTGCATGTTATTGGTGTTTTCATTGTTGTAAGAAAAGAAGCTTCGTTCTTTTTTGCTGATGGGTCACTAAGCTTAACCAAGGGCGAGGCGACCCAAGGCCTAATGACCCCAAAACTTGGGCCAAAAAATGGACGATCAAGTTCGCTGCTAAATAAAAGCTGCGGCCTTTGCCACAAATATGTCTTATCCACATGGAAGGCTGAAGTTTTAAACTAAACCCTTCCCACCAGCAGTAAAGTCCGTGATTTGGGCTTTAAATACCCCCACAGCTTTAGCTTTTGGAGCACGCACTTACTAAAGCTACGGAAGTTGACAAATTGTTTGGGTTGCTACATGGAACCGTTAGTTTGGGGACAAGGGTGCTGTATCCCTCTGTAGCACGCGCCACTCATTCTACAACATTGTCCTTCAATCTGTTCTAACATGAGACAGTGTGATATATTGGTAAGTGGAACTTTTCGGGCTCATCCACGAAATGACCAGTAGGCATTTCATCAAACTCAAGTTATAAGCAGCGTTGTGTAATGTCGAATTTTGTGCCTTATTGGACTTGGTCTGCAAAAACGAACTTGGTTTTCTTCAACAGCAATAATAATTATTGCATTTCAGCCTCTCATTTTGGAGAAGAAAATTTTTACCTATTGCAAAGCTCAAGCTCATAAGCATAATTGATATGCTGAAAACAAATGGCGAACCAAAGACAGTCTTTGCTAGAAATTTACCCTATTGAACCCACTGCCCTAAAATAACGCGGCCTTGGAGAAACAAGTTCGAAGAAGGTTGACCACAACAAACTTCGTTCACATGCACGACTCCTATCTCTCAGAGACTCGAGCGTAATGGTTCAGTCCAACATTCTGAAGATCAGCGCAGTAGATACTTCAAAAGCTTGATCCCAGCCGACAGCACCACATAACGCTGTGATCCATTGTCGCACATCATTTTCATGCAGATTGCATGTTACTGAGAACCCTCCAAAAAATAAAATACGACTTTTTTAATCATTAAAAAAGGGTTCCGTGCTCCGTGATAGGCATTACAACGGAAAATTCTTTAGGCTGCTCTTTTTATCCCCGGACCTCCTATTCAAATGTTTGTCTACTATTTACGTACTGTGATAATAGAATAGATCCACACCTTGACAACTCTCATCTCCTCAGTCTTTTGATTTTGGCAATTTTTCGAAGCTTTCTTCAATCTTTCCCACCCACCTATCTTGACGCCCACTCACTTGCTCACTAGAAATTTGTTTACTTCCTTTTCTCATAACATCCAAAAGTAACTTTATAAAAACGACCCATATCTTACAGCCAGTTCATTCATGCTAGCGGGTTTCGCACGGCATTTGCTAAAAACGATAAGATACAACTTGTAGACGACCGAGTCGCACATACAGGCTTGTGTTCGACTGCATAAGAACGTTGGGAAAGTCGGACCGCGCCGAACGATTACGAAAACTATAAAAGCAAAAAAATTAAGGTCAGGCGGAAGAACTGTGAAAAGCATGTTTACGGACTCAGCCATTCATCTGTTAGGAAAACGCTTTTGTCTGGATTACTTTGGGCCCAGCAGTATAAGCAGATTAGAGCTGTAGATTCAGGGGCCACCTAAAAACAGTGGATACGTATGCTACCAGCTCAGACATGAACATGGGGAGGGTGAAGCCCCATCCAGCCCTAGTTAGGTAGATGTGCATCTGCTTTGGGCTGTCAGGCGACGTGAGGAAGGATTGCATGGGACCTTCCACAGATGCTTTACCTCCCCACCCCAGTGGTTTGTAACTATTCCCTCCCCACGCACGTGCTCTGACACTTATTACAACTGCTGCCGTTTCCCTCCTGCTTAATGTTTTGGGCATATAAGAACTGCTAAGGAACACGGGTTGCCATCACCGGGTTAGAATAACGGACAACGATATCTGTATTTTGTGCTCCTCCCGTCTCACCTGTTTGTGAGTTTCTGCAGCACTTCCTGTGCTAGCATCCCATCCGCCCTGCCGTTCATGACCCGATTCAATTCAGTGGTGTGACTTCCCGTTAGTTCGAAGCATCGGAGTCGGTGACAGCTAATAGCTTATTCTCAATTGCTGCATGAACAGTGGGAACACAGACAGGAATGACTCCACGAACGCGACAAAGACTTATTTTTATTCTTCAGCCTTGTGCTAATCATCGTAGAGGACCAATGCAATCAATGACTGCAGGGTAGTCGAACGTTTTCTGGGAAGCACGATGTTCGTAAGCAGTGTGCAATCTGGGACTGATTGAACCATGCCTTTTGCTTGCAATAAGCAGCTGGAAGATTAGCAGTGTACCTCCCGGCCACCAAATGCCTTCGTCCGTCTTCTCATTTCAAGATGGCCGCCAGGATCCTAATACGCTAGTAGGCAACTTACTTTTAACACATCTTTATAGCGTTTAACAGCTCGAGCGCCTTCATATTTCTGGAGATGTTTTCACTCCGCTTACTCACCGTAATACCCGCTAGAACAAATTACATAGTGTTTTCTACTCCTTCAGTTTTCTGTCCCAGTAGTGCCAGTGATCACAATTTTTACTCATAGTCCAAAAGACAGTGCAAAGTCAGCACGTATCTTCGCGCGAAGAACTCCCGCCTTAGCATGTGAGCAGCTATTTGCCGCTGATAGCTGGATGGTGCGATCGAGTAAAGGTCTTGTTCAATGCACAGGCAACCTAAGACGCTATTAATCGCCTTGGATGCCCCGACTCAGGCGGACCATTCAAACTGGCCAAAAGCACGGCTACTATCACTACTGGAGTGGATTGTGCATCCCTCGACGTTCGGACCTTTACTCTCCTCAGGCCAGCTCACCGGTAGCCGCATATGGACGCAGTGACTAGATGTGAGGGCTCCACAGTCACTGTGCAGAATGCCTTACAGTTTCATCCTCTAAGTACTGCTCGGTATTCGTGTCTATGACCCCGAGCCTTCATTTTTTACGTCACATAGGCCAGTTATTGCTAATAAATAAAGCGACTTTTTCAGCTGCACGTGACTTCCATATTGATTTTGATCACTATATTTCCACCGCTCTTCTCCACAGATTAACCATGACATAACTATATCTTGACGTCTTCCATGGTCCTTCAGGTAGATTTCGAGCCTGCGATTTGCACACTTCATGTGTTTAAATACCCAGTGACCCGCAGCCCGCCACCAAAATTAGTCCCATAAAATCTTGTAAAACCTTGACAAAAAATTCTTCTAGCTTTGGGAATTGACCTTCACCTTGTTTAGCACTCTGCCGATTCTAATCATCTTTCCAAGTGTGTTTCTTGAGTAGCTGGAGGGGGCACACCCATACGTTCACAAGTTCCGCCTGATTATTTTCTTCTTTCCCGTGAGCCATTCTTTTACGATTCTGATCTTACCTTGAGCGTGCCTCTCACAAATCGAGAAATATACAAATATATTTAGGCCTCATCTGGGAGGGATTATGCTGAAATTAGCAAACGTTACATTTGACTATTCATTGGAACAATTTATAAATTTAAAATAACGACGCCGTTTGGTTTGCCACCTCCGCAAGGGTGCCCGTTTAAAACTTCTGAGCATTGGGGAGAGGCGACGCCCAGATTACTATAGACTTTGCCCGCAGCTTTCCGCGGTACATGCGTAAATACACCTCCTTCGGTGACAAGCTCGGAATATACAACTAGGCAGTAGTTTCCAGGCGGGAAACATATATAAGTATCGTATAAATTTAGAAGTCGCCGACGGGAACAGTTAGAAAGCTAAGTCTCAAGAGGGGAAGGGAAGAAATGAAAAACATGCAAAATTGCCAACGATTAGGAACTAGTGCCCTGCTAGCTCAGGCATCCCAAATCTTGGGCTGATTGACGCATTGAAGCATAGCCTTTCTGCTGGTCCTTTACCGCTAGGCCAAATTATTATCGAGGTACACAATTTTGCATCTGCCGCCGCTGTTTTGCTTGCAATGGGTGATGGGCTAGTGCTTTGCGAAGTAGACGGTAGACTCCACCACTTTGATTCCAGTTTCGCAGATGTCATTATTGTTTGCAAAATTTAAAATGCCCGCCAGGATGTTAGGCTTATGGGGTTTGAAGGATGGCCGATCAGAGAGCACTGCGGTATCTAGGTGAGCATTGACATCGGAGTGGAGGTTAAGGGAGCCGCTTTATTGGCGACGGAGCAGTCTGCGAGAGAACGGACACTAGGAGCAAAGGACCCGGCGGATGGCACGAAATCGCGAGGTCAAGTATGGGGGCGCTGTCAATGGCTTTCATAAAGTCGGATAAAATATTCTGTGAAACCAGCTCGTCATCGAAGGATTGCGTCAGGATTTCCACTAGGTGGGGAAACCTGTCAAGGTGTGGAGAAAGTCAATTCCAAGCGGACTTACCGAGGTAGCATGACCCAAATGGAGCCAGAGGATCCTGTTGGAGACAAAAATCCAAAATGCAGGTACATATCTGCGTGGTTTGTGTATGTCAGCTTTTTAAAAGCTTGCGTTAATAAGCACCTTCAACGCAGTCTGGAATGCACATAAGTCCGACCGAATGCCGGAGACAGTCACGCGGGTTTCTGCTAGTTCGGATGCTCTCCCAGTTCTCTCCGAAACAATGTCGATGTGTTAGATTCTTGGATCAAGGCAGTTGCGGTTTAGATGAAACTTAGTTCATGGTGGGCATACGTATATCAGCTACCTGAGAAGTTCGCCTATTCCTTCCCCTCCGTAAACAACAATGTGAGATACTCCTGGCTTCTTCGTCTTCTACACGAGCTTGAAGAGGGCCGACACCTGTGAATGCGGCTAGGGCGGGCCAAACTGTTGAAACAAATAGCCTTCTATCCTTCATGTCAAGCAGAGGTTGCGTATACATATAAGCTCTTTTTCTTCTCCCCTAGGTCTGGCAGGTTCGGACTTGGAAACACTTGCCGAGGAGAAGCTGGACAAAGCATAAAGTTAACATGTTCGCCCCTTTGTGCCACAGTGTTACTGGAGAAAACCGGTGGTAATCTTATCTTGGACGATCCTCACTGAAGTGAGTAAAAGCTTCCACATCCAAAACCGTGATCCGGAGCCTGAAGTTTAGGAGCCGCGCGCCTTTGAGCTCTCCAAATTAATTCCTACACAGGAGCAAAGACATCTACTTTGGAATATACTTATAGTCTGCCGAAAAATTCGCTCGAAAAGAACACAACCGTAAGCATTCTTGCCCAACCAGTTTGATACATAAAGTCGCTTCTACCTGATGACCCTTTGGGAGGCCCTGGATTGAGCAAAGAAAGACGCCGACAAGATGGGCATCTAGTAAATTTAGTAGTGTTGAGACCCGGCACCTGTATGGCCAACAAAACGATGACTGAACCAAACAAATGTTTTGGGCTACGTTCTGCTCGGCAGGTTGAAAGTTAGAGGGGATATTTTAGAAATCCTTCCGCTCGTTCGAATACCTCGCAAATTGTCTATAAACGGCTCGAAGTTCACCAGCTGCATATGAAGTTCACATGCTGCTTTTCGGTTAGTTTTTTCAGGTCACACTTCTTGAAATAGTTCATTGTCTTGACATGACCGCCCTTTAGCGGTTAATAGCCTGTGACGATCAGTTCCCGTTGCACTGGTGTATAAGCCGCAAATTTGAGGAGTGCATTTTGTACATTTTGATGACTGCTTACTTTAGCACCTTAGAAACTAGCGGATTAGTTTTGGTTTGATTTGGGATTCCCATCAATTTGCCTAAGGCGTCGCTGGGATAATCACTATGGAAACCTTACAGAGCGTACATAAATGCCCCCCGTTGCACCGGGAAACAGCGAATAAGGCCGCTTGCCGTATGATTATATTGCTTAGAAATTGCAAACACTTCTTTTTCTTGCACGTAGCATTCATCCACCCTCGGCATGAAAGCGGTTTCCAGCTGGTAAACACTTGCCGTGCTAGAGAAAGTGATCTGCTTAAACGCTTTTAAGTGAGAGTCACTAAACCGGAAGATGGTTTGGAAACTGCAATATGCTATTTATTTTTCCATAAACTCTTGAGGTGAGTGTTAGCAGGGGACCTTTTGCTGACGTTCATTTTTATCACCTAGGAGCTGGCGGACTGGTATTCATTGTCCAAACCTCGGAGCCCCAAGTAAGTATGGGAAAGGCTAGACTAGTTTCATCCAAAAACGCTTTCCAAGCAGCCGCCTTTCCCGCTAACTGACTAATATGAAGGTGGATGGCGTGGCATTACTGCTTCCTCACTCTCTGGACTAACTCAAAACCAGCAAACGAAAAAATTTAAATGTGAAAAATGTAAAATGTTATTTTCCTTTCGCCACTACTTAATGGCGTTGCACTACTTGACATGAAACTGACACCATGTGCATCCACCTTTTTGGCGTCTTATATAAAGATCACAAAAATACTAAATTTTTTTCAGTTTCCCCCAGGGCGCCGATCGTGTGTTTTACTTTGTCCGTGTCCATCACACCCATCAGCGACCACCTATAACTAGACATTTTTCCTCCGCCTGCAAATGGTCGAATACCGGAACTGATGCACTGCCCTCTAAGCTATCTATTTTATCTTCAGTGGAACAGGAAATTTAGCTCGACGGGGCGCCTGAATACCCAGGTACTGATGAGCCAGATGCCAAACCCAGGTTATTCTGACGGGGTGGCAACGCACCGTACGGTTTTCGTGGTTGCTTTAATCAAAGAGGTTATATGAGGGCATTTGAGCAATTAAATTCTTTGCTTCGGTTAAGTCTTTTTCCGTCGGCCGATTTTTGCTCGCTCAGAAGCTGATTTCGGCCTCGTTCAAATTCCCGTTCGGTTAGGCACTTTCATTCTTCCAGCCGCTCCCTGCCCTTTGATACCGCCTAACTGCCGAAGAGAGCAGTCAATTATGATGATACTTCATACGTAATCGTGCCGTTTTAGACAAAGTGAAAAACTCTTTTCATACTGATTTCTCCTTGTCTGAGTTTTGACTACATGGGTTCGGTGCAATATTCCAGCTCTCGATGTCCAAGCACGAACCCAGCTCCCAAAATATCCCAATGGCCTTTCGAATAAATATCTTCTCGGTGTCACAAAAACCAATTTTTCAATGTGCAGAGGCCGTTCCATGTATAAAATTCTCACAATCAGCTGTAGATACTTCAGTGTAGCTTTTGGACACGGATTGAGAGACTGAACGCCAAATGCATTGTTTTTGAACCGCTGGCTTAGTGAAACATTCTTTGATATCCAGTACTACGTACAGTTTATTCTGCTCGCCCACCAACCACCCCATAAACAGGTCAACATCTGCACCATGCAATTTTCAAAGTATTCACGTTTGTAATTGTAGAATATCCGCTTCATCCTCAAATTCATCTTACACGTGTTTCTTTACCTTTCATGTTTAGCAAATCCAAATGTTTTTTTCATATAATTAGCGGGTGTGGTCATCTTCATTAGTTTCATATTCTCCGAGTTCCCAAATATGAGTTGCAGGTTCTCACCATATCGTCATCGTAACATGTATTTCATTAGTAATGGTCCGCACTTTATTTCGACGGTTGGCAAATTTTCCTACCTGCGACAATTTGCCGGTTTTCGATCTTCTCCGTCGCTGGAATTGCCTTAAAAAGCACCTCACTCAACTTCGGTGCTGTTTGATCAGTCTCATCACTTAGTTCCCTTGAAGCATTCCTTCCACGCAGTCAGTCTCTTATCGGGCCACTGCCTCAAGTAAGTCCCAAAGTGACTTTTCTGGCCAAATCTCGTCGTTTTCCCAGGCACCGAGCATCGTATTGTCTGTTCCGAGCCAATACTACCGGGTTCACTTGGAAAACTATGCCTCTGCGTGCAGTGCTTTTACTGCGTCAAAATGTTCCTTGGTTAATCTTGAATAACAGTGGGTCCCTGCCCAGACCCGTGTAGAATGTCAAAACAACAGGTGGTTTGCATGAGGATCCTGTTCATTGGAAGATGAAAGTTTGCCAATCACCTTGGCCGCACTTACGAGGTGTTCGTCTAAAGCAAATCAGAGTTTGCGCACTCCATTTTCACTCCATCGCTGGTCTGGTTATGAAATCTCTTCATTTGTGACTTGTCGTTATCATCCTAAAAGCTCTGTCCTATCATTCGGTGTCACTCTGGATTTAACGAACACTCATTCAAACTTTTCTCCCCATGTATGAATCCACACTTGGTTAGAAATTAGGTTAGCTTTTGGTTCACCTCATCAATACATAAAGGTGCTGTACAAGTGTATACGTGTATTAACGGAAGAGATCAACAAAACATCGTAGACACCAGCAACACTTATCATCCGCCAATTACCCTGTTTACAAGGTGCTGTTGGCAATCAATTTATGCACATTTTCCAAGTGCTTTCTGAAACCAATCTGTGTCCAAGAAGGTGCTCAATAATACCGCCGTCAAATTGGGTGATGATGATCCTCTTTATAGCCTTTCTATCTCACCGTACCAGAGGTGCGTGAATCTGTTTCTCTCTTTAAACAACTTTGTTTTTGGTTGTTTGTTCCTTGGGTTCTTCAATACTTGCTGCCAGTTGTTACCGTCTTGATCTTTCTTGCTTGCTTTTTGTCTATCTTTTCACTGCCTGACGTGGATGGCACACCATCCACGGCTGCGCAATTTCTTTCACTGGAATATAATACCTTCGCATGTCACAGAATATTGAAAGTCATCCCCTTTCTTATGAATGCTTTGATTTTGCACAGAAAGTTACGGTTGCTTGTCATTGTTTTCGTCAGTCTGTCCCTCGCACACTGTGTGAAGCGTTATGGAATCTACGTGAACACATTCAAAAGTTTCTCCACCTCGCTCACCAAATTTATTCTTGATTTTTATTGAACGTCTTCTTTTGATATTTTGCGCCCTGACACCAATTTTTCGTTCTAAAGAGCATTCGGTTGCTCTGTTTACCTTTTAGATCTTGAGGCTAATGGTTAATGAGGTTACACTTCGAAATTCGCACAACAGAACCAAGGCAAATACTGACATCTTTCTGCGGCGAATGAATTTCGTTGCCTTAACCGATGCTTTCGTTTCGCGGCCTGGTAATACCTCACATGCATATTCATCGTGTAAAACTTAATGAATGGTAATTATAATGACAACGTAATGTCAAAATAACTAACAACGGCGTATTTCTCCAGCATTCTCAAAACAACTGAATTGCGCATGATGACATGAGGCAGCGACTGTGACCACGAACAAAATGAAATTACAAGTGCCAGAGGTAGGAGAGCCCGGTAAGATGAACATTATTAAAAACAATAAGGGGGTATTTGGCTGAAATATGGTTACTGGTAATAGGCGGCTGGCGGGAAAAATGAAACAAAGCCATGTGGTATTGGCGAGTACGCCATGGGCCACCATAAACTTCGCCCGTGGGGAGGGTTTGCCAAAGAAAAGAAAGAAATTGTTAATATACTATTGCTGAGAAAAAACGGAGGTGAAAAAAAGAGGATATAATTCAGCAACTGATGAGAAAAAAGGCGCAACATTCTGTGAGAAAGGGTTTTTGGGGGCGGTGCACGTGGTCTGGCAAGTAACATAATAAACGGGCGCTCAAGGCGAACATATAAATTGCGATTCGGTAGGTAAATACTTTGATTTGGCAGTTGAAAGCAACGATAACTTAAAGGACTCGTGCAATCGAGCGAAGAAATGCAGCGCAGATGACGTTTCTTGCAAGGTGGCCAACACAAGATTAGTTGGCAGAAACAGCGGAAGAGGAGCTGGGAAAGAGAGGAGACGAGGCATGCATGCCAAGAAAAATTGACAAGCAATAATCAAGGTGTATGATCAATAGTTTTAATGAGGTTATCGCATTAATTTTTACGGTCCTTAACCGTTTCGGCCATTTGTGAATTGCACTAACGCGGCGTAGTCCGATTGAAATACTGATTAAAAAGACACTGGACCGGTACGAAGAATGGACAGACAGGAGTGGCAGGAAGTTGGGTAAATTTGGCAAGAGCGTTTGGGTGAGGCGTGCGTCAGCAACGTGCAAATGGTAACCGCACATGGCGGCCAGAGTTTAGTTAAACAAACGGTCCGGGAGAACCGATCCATGAGACCCACGGGGCCTTATCATAGAAGGCCGTCGGAGAGAGGCTTTGATTGTATGCGCAGCGAAAGAGCGAGCAACTGGGGAGACTATTGTGCATTGGCATCGCTCGCGAGTGGAAATTTTGACGTTCGTTTGGTCGTTCGGTTGGTGCTAGCTGTTGGCAGATAACTACGAAAGGACAGAACCTGGAGCACACGTTAAAGAGATAAACGTAGTAAGTGTAATTAACCAAACAAGCTGTACCAACGCATCACTGCAGGACTGAAAATCCGTGAATGGAATTAACGCACACCTAGAAGCAAGAGCAACAAGTAGAAACAAATAGTTGGACCGATAGTGCCGGCACCGTACGTCGCGAAGCAGTATGAGACAAGAGTGGATAAAAATTTAGAAAAATTGACGGGTTATGATTAACAAAAGTGTTCTCGGATTATTTTGGTAATACCTAGGTCAAAAAATGTTGATTCGAAAACTTTGGCGAAACAACTGGGCGCAATTGATGTCTAAATGGTTAAGCGTTTTAGAAAAATACCCAAATAAAATTACAAGATGGTTCTCAACAAAGACCGGTCAAAGGCTAATCAGGGCGTCTATGAAATGCTTAAGTTGGAGCACGGTCCAGTGATGAAATTCCATAAATACTTTGGTAGAACCTTTGCGGGAGAGGTTTAACTATCTTTAACAGGCACGAAACACACCGATGAATAACCTGTGTGGGGAGCAACAAAGTGGATGGCCCAAACCAACGGAGATAACAATGATAACAACATTTCTTGAGATCTGCCGAGAAGCATGCAGGCTGCATGATCACAATATACAATAAAATCGGCAGGATAAAATGTTCGTCCTGTTGTTAGGTATTAATTAATTTAGAAGAGAGTAATAGGGTGGTGTTTTGGACTCATATACAATGGCGCTCATGGAGGCGGGAACTTTCACATCAATGTTGGACGGCCTGCACCAGTAGATTGAGCCGTTTATGCTTCTTTGGGGTCGGACAGATGAACAGCAGGGCATGCAAACTGCGGATTATGAGGCATTGGGAAAATAGAGGTTTTACGTATAACTAATTTTGGAGTCAACCAGATTACCGTTTGGGATTGGGAAGAACGGACCGATAGAGGGAATGTGGGGACTCAGATGCCAAAAACAAGGCAAAAGCCAGTGTATTTCAGTAAATTCATATGTTTGAGCAGGATTATGGCGTCTAGGGGTACGCCTTATTGCCCCTCACTCGGTGATGCCTTGAAGGATACCCGGTTCGAAAAGTGGCAAACGATGCCCGATAGCACTTCCGCCTCCTAAGAGCGAGTCTCGATGGCTCCCCATTTTAGGCAGGAATTATCAGGTCAGCCGGAAGAATATAGTTCACCACTAAGCGCAAGGCGCTGACCGGTAAATCACTAAACAGGCCAATCCTTAAACTGCAGGGGACACTCACCAACTGCTTCATAACACCAGCTCTTCCCATTGACCACCCACTTGGCACTGACCCTAAGGATCTTCTCGGCTTTCAGTTCAAATGTTACACCACAGGACACAGCAAGCCTATGAGCAGTCAAGTTCGCGAATGTAGGGAAGCGAACTGCCGGACCCGTGTTTTTTCGGCGGCGTAAGAAGTCCATTTCCTTGCCGTCTTTACAAACTAGGTAAATGTGACCTACTAAAAAAGGATAATTCAAGAATGTTGAGCAAATGATGCATTCAATCTAACATATCTACCTGGGCTCAGGGTTCCTGAGAGTCGTTGAATAACACGTTATGATTTCCGGTGTGCTGGTAAGGGTATGGGTTAGAAATTAGAACAAAAATAAACAATCGCGCTTGATGTTTGCAATATGGCTTCTGCCGCGGATTCTGACGCGTGACAACTGTCAGGCCACTTGGCCAATTTCAAGAAGGACTCCTTGCACTCCAGTGTTGTTTCAGTAGTTAGTTCTCGCTGCCTTTTCGTTCGGGAAGAACAGCCTTTTTGTTATCGATGGTTCATTTTGTGGGATCTTCAACTTGGTTCCAAGTGCTCAGCCCGAGAAAAAACGCGGCCGGTCAAGTACAGGCACTTTTCCATTGATTACCGTTTTGTGACACCGATCCAGCATTCGTGATCAATAGAAGTTACGCTGACGACTGGCTTGATCCAATCACTTTTGGACTCGAGCTTATACGCAGTCTAAAATGATGACGGTCAGACTTTCAATATCAAAATCATGGATTTGGGGAAGCTAAGCCTCTATTCGCCTGTTTCGTCTCGGTTCATTAGGCCTGGCGTCGGTGTTGGATGATACTCGGGCGCCTATTCGAGATTCTGTTAGGAATGAAGTTTGGCTTTGCCTACAATTTTTGATTACCAAATCACTTGGTTTTGGTGATAGTACAACAATGGTAGCTTCTGAATTTTGAGCATTTTTGCACTCCAGATTGTCCCACGTTCTTGTAGGCCAGCAGTGAGACTGTAGCTTTGTCTACGTAGTCATCAACCCGAATTGGTTTTGCATACTCTGTTCAGTAAACTTTATCTGAGCTTGATCATCTGGGTTTCGTTGTAATCCCTGCCTTTTTTGTCAGAGACAAAGTAGACATTCTGCAAACTTGTGCGCCTGTACATCTCAGTTTGCATCGCACGTCCTCTCCGATCGACCCACTAGATTAATCTCCCGCTTTTTGTGTATGCCGTACATGAACAAACCTTGTGTTTGCCATGAAACGTGTCTTCTCGTGATCTAAGAAACATGCATATTATTGCTACTATCTCTACCGTGTTTGTGGTAAACTGCCCCTCTTTATCACTAGTCTAAGTGGGCTAAAACCCTGCTTTAATCTTATTCCTTACATCTCTGCTGTCTTCGAAATGTGGGTTTTTCGATCATAGATACAGCAGATCACACCTCAGTGGCATGACGTGAACAAACAGCTTCACATAAAACCGCAACCGTTGGCAAACGTTGTTCGTGTATATTTTTTTAAATAAAGGAAGTAACAAATAGAAAAAAATGTATTTTAACCCCTAACGAGAGCCACAAAGACGAAATGCATGGCAGCAACTGCGTTGAGGGTTGAAAATTTTGGGAATGTTACACCAAAAAATACTCTGCCAGCCGCAGCACTCGGTGCAGATTGGCACTGACTGACAACGCGGAACTCCTTAGTCTTGGGACAGCAGTGCAAGGAGAGGCTGAGCTTGCAATTCTGGCATTCAGTAAAACTTTATATAATTGTTCGTATCATATAACAGCTATTTAACCCTTAGAATTCCCGAATTGTGCATTACTTTGATTCCATGGACTTCCTGTTGGTTAAGTTTGGTCTTCTGCCAGCCTGAAGAACAAATCAAAGTTGAATCATTGATGAGGGGCGGAGGTTGACTTGGGTCAGCGTTGTCGAGAGTGGAGTAGACAAGCTTTAGGAGGTTGTCTGCCCTATTACTCTGGGCAGAGGTACAAACGGACTACGCAGAATTAAATGAAAACGCTATGGAAACTAGGCTTGTAGATTTGACAGCCCGGTAATGGATCGGCACCTTAAGAACGGAAACTTTTGAAAGCTGTTACCAAGTTGTTTAGTTGTGTAGATGCGCTGCGGCTGCTGGGTAGTCTAGTGGATTCGAATTCCGCGGAAAGTGGGGGTCATGTTTTTTTGCCTTGGATTTCATTTGTGAACCCGGTAAAACGGACAAGAATAATTAATGATAACCACCCGGAGCTGGAGTTTTGGGAATCGCACCAGCTAACTAGGTTGGATGCTGGATCACAACGGAAGTGACACAGTTGGCACATGTATGATCAGAGAACTCGGATTGCGGAGTTAAAAAAGAAATAATCAAGAATGTGCACTTGGTTTTGTTTCTCGAAGGCAAATTTGCAAGCTGTGGAAGCAAACTTTCACCGGCCTACTGGAAAGAACTTCCCGACAGCTGGATTTGCTTTGTGCTTGTAAAGAGGCCTTCGAGCCGATAAGCCTTTAGGAAGATAACTGTGACCAGCAGGACGGTGTTTTTAAACCTGTCTACCGGCTGATGTCAGGTGGTTACTGGATTGTGGCAGACATTTTTGATTAGCACTGCCGCATACTTGGTGAACATTGCGGTTCGGGTAGAAGGACCAATGCGTATGCTTGTGCTAGATGCTCTACGTGATGCGTCGGCAGATTCCCCTTTAGTTAGGGGTAATTTTGTCGAACGTTTGGAAACACTCGGTAACTTGGCACAAAAATTTCCACGGCCTTCTTCGATGATCTAATTGAGATATACAATGCGCTTGTGTCACCAACAGTTCTTGATGCTGTGGCCTAGACGTTTATTATAGGGACGGTTTATCTAGCTGCGACTCTCCGGCAGAAGTTACTTCAGAAAATTTGCCAGAGTCAGGAATGAGTTTACTGCTTGGACCTGAAGTCTTCGAAGAGCAATGAATTTCGGAACACTGTTGTGGTTGCAAAGTTGATTGTCCGCCTGGTTTAACACCCGTGATCTGAGTCACCCACGGATCTTTAAAATACGGTGTGCACCCAACAGTTATAGCAATTTTAAGTCAATTTAGGGAGTTTTGTGGTCGTGAGTTTCAGATGTTGGGCTTTTGGGTTCGTTACTCGCCGCGGATGGGAGGTGGGATCCGTAGAACTTGGGGGAACCTCTGTGAATATAAGTTCAACTTGAGATGGCAGGTGGCTAATCCGTTGCTCTAGTCGGATAGTGACATCACATCTATTAAATCTAATGAAAAGAGCTTCTAAAAGACAAGCTACAATTAAGGGTACAAACTACTTATGGAGTAATATCTCGTGTAGGGCAGCACCCCAAATAACAAAATGGCTACCTAATCCACCAGAAATGTTGTAAGCTAATCCAGGCATAGGGCGAAATAATGCTGCCAAATTTCGTTTAGTGGTAGGTTTGCCAGTGTAAGGAAGTTATGTCTGACACCGAAATAGAAAGCACATTGGGTAGCAAGTCCTTGGGATGGATGCGTTTGAAATTGAGACGGAAATCTTGTTATAATTAGCTGGAAATTACAGTCTGTTTGATCGCATTTGCCCGCATTTTGTTCCAAAGTAGTTTGAAGATGAGGTTAAAATGGGACGAACATGTAGGGAGCTTCACCGATGTGAAACTGGCGAAGAGTTGACGAGCATTCCAATAGGCTATGCTGGTACGTTTACCCAGCTGGCATCCTCAACCTGGTGAAAATTAAGAGGCCCAGACCTAGTTTCACATATTAGGTAACGCCTAGGTATTTAGAGAAGCTGTAAGAATCCACCTACAGTTGATCCCTTACAGTCCATCATAGGCATCAATCAGCCGAATGTCTTACATTGGTTCTTCGAACCCGCCGCTTCAGCTTTGTTAGCGGCGAAAGCAATCAGGATGGTGGCAAGAGAATTGCAAACCGCATTCTCCTCCGGTCGCATCTTCAATTATTCTACGCCATATATGCAATGGGGAAATCAACTTTCTTATCCTGGTACCTCGAAAACAAGAGAAAAATCTCTTCCGACCTAATGGAGGCGTACCACTGGGAGTGAGGAATCAGTAGCTCGAGATTTGCAAGGGATGCAAATTGAGGAGAGAGCTCCGCATCCACAGCAAAGGGGACTAGAGTTTCGTAATATAATGAATCTACTTAATGGCTCATTAGGACGTTTGAGGACGCACCTCTAGGTTCAAGAAGGATAAAAATGTCTTTAGTGTTCAATCATGTGTCATCTTTTCCTGTCTTGCGCGGTATCGTCAGTTAGCACTGCGAGAATCCTGACATACAAGTAGCGCTTAAAATCATACGTACAGATACCTTTGACGGGATGCCACATGTTAGTTCTCTATTTAGAATAAAAATTATGAATGTTCAAAAGGCGATAGCTAAGGGGGTTAGGACGGATCGTTTTCCGCTAATATGGAGAGATTGCGCCAACAGTACATTCCAAAGGATCGCATTAGACCCAGCTGTATTCTTTGATTTAGACTTACCTAACTTAAGAATGCAATATGTGTGGAAGATTTTACTGGGCTAGCCTTTTGGGCAAAGCCAAACACCAAACCATTTGACACAGTACTCGATAAATTGCAGAGGTAGCTGACAGGCAGTTTCATAAAACTAAATGACGTGTTAGTTCCCTATTGGTCTTGGCGAAATTTCGCGGTCACCTCTGGATAGTTAGGAAAATATTAATATTAATCCCGGTTGATGGAAAGAAAATAGACTGCCGGCGCATTTCAGTGCTGCCATATTCATGGCAAACGGCAATGCTGTCTCTGGAGGGATTGCATCTGCAGCTGTGCTCCGGCGTTCACGAGAGCAAACTAGTCATACTCCCTTTGTGGGAAACTGGGCTAAAAAGAAAAGCAATAAGATTGTTTGCTTGTGTTTATAAATGTAAGAGCAGTTTACATTGAAGTCACGAAATGGTTGATCGGAATTTCTTTCTTAAAGACGAAGTAAACTGCAGATTGTTTTCCGCGACGATAGGAATGACTTCAAAATAAGAACTCAGATTACTTCCTCTACTAAAGGACTATCTTAAAATAAGTTCTACTACTATTGACTAGAGGGTTACAGTAGATTGGCCCTCCTAAAGCTACTTTCATATCTGGCTTTTGGTTGACTTCCATTGAACTGCATCTTATCAACATCGCTTCAGAGACTGTTGGTTCAGGGGACGTCAGAAACGGACACAAAGATTACAATTCATCTGCAAGCTGTGTGACAACTTGATTCCTTAAAAGAAAAACATAGACCGCCTCACAGTGGCTATTCAGCCAATAGTAGTTGTCTTTGTACCGCATACGTGCTCTTTGCACTAAATCTCTCTCTTCCTTTGAAATTATTCTTATGTCGTAATTTACGCCGATCAGCGACTGCCGAGGTTCGTTTTCGGTGGTCATACACAAGGCGGGTCCACGCATCGAGTGAGGTCTACCTCGAGCACAGTGTTGTGCTGTTTAAGTCTGGTACAAACGAATACCGAAACAAATGCAGTCACTCTTGATTGACGCAGCATATGGGACGCTCTTCGAACCCTTCAAGGACAGACATGATCGTCGGAGTATTAGGCTACTTGTAAATAATATAGTTAATAATAGGAAATTGGAGCTTCAAACAACGCACATCATGCATGAATATTCTTTTGGTAAGAAACCGATGATGCCCTTCTTGGCTAAATTCCAAAAGCCAACTGACGCTTGCAGATTTGTCTACGTATACATATACGCATGATTATACAAGAATGTATTCCGTAGAAAATCACGATTTTTGCCAATTATGCACATGTCTTTACCTAACGCATAAATCTGTATGTCACCGATTATATATGAATTCTCGGACACAGATGAATCTACAATAATTTATTTAACGACAAAGGTGCTGCAGTATCTGCATATTCACGATTCTTAGTACCTTAGGAATTATTAGGAATTCACACCAAGGGGCCCAAGCTGACTGATAGGAACGAGTATGTATGTATATGTGGAGAGTTGACATCAATACTATTCTTGGGATACTAATAAAGTTACTGCACCACACAGTGTTTTCTTTCAAAATTTGTGCGAGTATGTGCTGAATGTGTACCAAAAATATATACTTAATAATATATATCCCCGGCTGCATGTCAACATCTCCAGAAAACAGTGTACGGGTGTGTACTTTTACGCACGTGTTTTTCTGTCGTGTGAAACACTGAGCAGCCCAGTTGAGAACTAGTTAGGGCGAAGTAAATGTGAATCTAAGGTAGTCCGGAATTTCAATTTTGTCATTCTGAACATCAATCGGCTCACTAACTTGTTTGGCTATAGACAGGAGTCCATTGATACGAAGTTAGTGATCAAATGCAAGTTTATGGTCCATTAATTGTTGAAAGAAGCTAGTCCAAAGTACAGAAGTGATTGTTTCATCCAACCAGTTGCAGATTTTTCCTAATTGTAAAATTGCTTTTAAGGGATATCAACCACGTTGTTGAAATACAACTGTTCACAATGCCATATCACAAACAGTACACTCACAATAAATTATGAAGTTAAATTACATTTGAAACCATCCCAAGGGCTTCAGAACCGTCAGGTATAAGAATGGCTGTGTCGCTTAATTTCCCATAACTACGAGTATGTGACGCGCCCCGTTCAAGGTGTATCATCAAAACTAGTTTTCATGATGATTACTGAATAGGAGTAGGATGTGGTGTTCATGACAACATTGCTGTCAAAATCTCCCACCTCCCCGGTATTTACAATATCTCTACTTCCAAGTAGAGTACAATAAACACTTTGGGAAATTGCGTCAATGGTCGTTTAGGAGGTCTGAGTGAGAAATTTTGATCGCTCAGGAACAGGATTCGGCCTTATTGTTTCCAAGCTTTTTAAAATAACCTTTGCGTCGATTAACTCATTTTGACACCTCAACAGTCAGTGCTGTAAGCAATGGCAATTGTGTGTGAAGCAATAAGATATCAACTTTCGAACATCGACCAAGCATACAGCTTTCAAGCAACAACTGACGCAAGTTGTCGTTTTGCGAATAAGGTGACAGATGGGTTATGAAACCACCGTAGGTGAGTGAGTTGCAACCATAACAACCTAAGCTTCGTGTTTGGAGACGTGTGCCTCCCATCCAACCGAGTTAGTGCATAGCTAAACAATTCTCAGTAAAATAGCCCCGGTTACGGAACACACAATAATTGCTAGGCGATCATGGTCCGTATAAGAAAAGTGTTAAACGTCAAAACGTTACCCTCTTTATAATAGAAAAATACGTTTGATAAGTTGATGAATTGAATACTGCCGAAAACAGCCAATGGAATTATGTAATGCCATTTCACATTCTTCTTCTAGGTTCTCATGGGAGATGCACCGAGCCATAAAGATTTGGAGACTCTTTGCCCGTAACCAACACAGGTACCCATGCGACGTAAGAATTCGGAAAAGTTGGCAAACAGGATGAAGTGTGCGCGCATTGTACGACATCTGGTACCTGCAAATTTGTTGAGTCGTTGGAACGAGAAAGTTAACGGATGACGAATCAGAAATCTAAAGCCACAGTTAACAACATATCTGTGATATCTATAATGTCTTTTGAGATAAAAAGCATCTGACGAAGAGAATCGTCATGAGGTTTAAGCGAAATGGTTCTCGCGCAACTGATCACTAAAATATAGAATGAGACTGTTTACGACTGAATTCAATTTCGCCACTAACGCAACCCTAAGGAATTAAGCCCGACGACATGTGAGTGGGCAGTATAAATAATAAACTATCAGAAAACCAGATAAAAGCGAAATACGGCACTGGTCTCAGGGCCGATGGTATGGAATGAAACGTACGATTTCTTTAGAGATGATGCGTAGAGATCCGCGAATATATCATTGGTCGGGTATTGTTTTGGCCTCTAGCTGAGCTGCTAAAAGACAGAATAGCAAAGCGGCACTTTTGAAACGGGAGATTTCGAGTCTCACGAACCCACATAGTTACAAACCCCTTCGAAAGAAATTACAACGAAAACAATATCCTGGTAAACCGAATTCCGCTCAATCGAAAGGACATGTCATCACGTCTAACAAATATTGGTAATTGAACAATCCAAGCCCAAAGGCAAACACGTTCCAAATTAATACTTAATTCATGCTCCCAACTACTGTCCTGAGGGAACTGGACTACTGTCCGCCCATGGTAAATATAAGTTGCCTTATGAGAGGCACCAATCACAGACAAAAACCGTTTGCAGTTTTTACTACCGAACTGAACTCTTAGTACCTCGGATTCACTCTGCAGTTTTTTTCCTAAGTATCAACTGTGTAAGAAAAGATGAGTACATACTACACAAGTTCAACCAAAATGAGGACAAATCGACCAGAAATGCAAGTCTGTAAAATTCAAAAATAAATTGCTTAACGGAGGCAAACAGCAGATAGATGTGTTCTACATATTGGTCAAAAAGGGAAGAGAGATTACCAATTTGGTAAACAAAACCATCACTTGTCGAAAAATTGCAAAAGTCGAAGAAAGACAAAAGTGAACAAAATTTTATGGGGAAGGATAGGACACGATGGTTGATGGAAACCAAAGAGAGAAGATCCAAGTTAAAACTAAAGCCGATGAGAGAGTATTTACCCAAGTCAAAGATAAAGGCACCAGGCGTTTCTCCACTTGTATTCGTAAAGGTACGTTTACTATTGTGTCGTTTTGATAAAGTCGAGTCCCACAACAGTCCAGAAACAAGCTGAATTTGCTCTCTGCTTCAAAATGTTGGTTTTATGTGTTCCAGTCCATCAAGCACACTAACCGGGAGATTTATTTATGTCACATCAAGTCGGTCCATAACTATCATAGCTACTTTTAGCAAGAAAAAATTAAGATTTTCAGGTGTGTTAGGGATAGATCCAGTTAATCCTAAACGGATAAATCATGTTCTTCAAGATATTCCAAGGCGTAGTGCGAAAGACCAATTGGCGACTGAAAACCTAGTTCTACTGGACATCCTCGGAAATTCACATCCATCATCCCCCCAACTGGGGATCACAGCCGGGTTGAAGGATTACGAACCAAACATAATGACCAGTAGCCCATTCTAGCCAAGGCTTCCAAAACCTCTGATGTAATATCTGTAGTCCCGGTTCATCATTGCTCGTCCCGAGTTCGCTTCCCTAATCCGACGTGATGCACAAGCACTACTGATGATTCCTAACTAGGATGAACCGAATACACAGCCACCCCACAGTCTCGTAATAACGGGCTGAGCAAAGTGAATCATAACCCGTACTAACTTATCCTGTACTATTCATTTCGGTCAAATAGTGCTAGCATTCAAAACTGGATTTACCGAAATTTCCGTCAAGTAATGAAAAGAGAGGAGAATCGAAAGAGTGATTCTAACTATTTCCCTGATGTTACTTTTAAAATCAACTTAAAAATTCTCAGGCTTACTTAAATTAAATAAAAATAGTCCAGCTGATCTGCGAACACAAGTTTGCTATTAGTCTCGCTCGCTTTTGGAGCATCTCATCGACAAGCAGACACCACCGATAGTTGACCAAGGCTTGGATGTTTTTGAAAGTGGCGATGCAAGAATAACGCCCCTCTTGGATTCACGCTTTTGGGTTGAACAGAAGTTCTAGCAAGGAAGTGGCAATTGCGACGGAAAATTCAGGTATTTCGTGAGAGCTTGGTATTCGGCTGATACTGAGACCGCATTATTAACCGATG
The DNA here is from genome assembly GCA_008360955.1 of Fasciolopsis buskii. Classification (NCBI taxonomy): domain Eukaryota; kingdom Metazoa; phylum Platyhelminthes; class Trematoda; order Plagiorchiida; family Fasciolidae; genus Fasciolopsis; species Fasciolopsis buskii. The sequence goes on from LUCM01009415.1 coordinate 22,480, forward strand.
AGCTCGGTGAACTCAGTCCTCAGCGAGCAACAAATTCTCCATTATTCGTGATGTATTATATGTACCCCAACACGATCGCCACAAATCCACAGATTTATAAATTGCAGTTTTCGCAACCTGTTGTAAACATAGTCCAACAAGACATCTGCAGGAATGTGAAACCACTTCATATAAACTGAATCCCGATATAATTATCAGTAACACCTAATAATTTATTTTTTTTGTTAAGTACGAAGCAAATTAAGAGGAGAAATACAACCACTAAAAAATAACCGCATGGGGAAGTGACCACGACCAAAAGTGACGCCATTGACCGTCTGACCATCACTATTCAACATTCTTCAAGCCAAAGTGTGTTACTGTCGAGGTAAAATGAGTGCATTTTTCACTTACTGGTATTGACATCGGGGTTACGAGTTGATTAGTTGGGAAGTTATCCGGTGGTATGGGTGTCATCGAAGTTGAAGGCAGTGCAACTGGAATGCGATCCGATAAGCATGACGAGCCACTGAAATGCACATGTTTAAATATGTTGCGACAGCTGAGTAACATGAGATCGTTGAATGACGCTTGAGGAAAATCAACATCTGAAACGAAGATGTGTGCGTTTCATTATTGGTTAGTAAATAACCACTCATAAAGATTTATCATGATTTTCTTCAATAAATGCATAGGAAAAGTGAATAGTGCTTGATACCCGATTATGCATACAGCATAATAGGAATAAATCTAAAAAACAAGAAATCATAACTAATTGCAAACTCCATTCACGACACTGACCTTACACCCAACACAATTCTGAATTAACCTAAAGATAGCGATTGTGATCGAAAACTTCGTATAAGTACGAAAAACACTTTGAACCTGGAAAGCAATGGAACACTTTACTTAAAAACTAAATCCGCAAAAATAAACCGAATGCGAAATACAGAGCGTACCATTTGGACGACGTCCCGAACTCGGTCTACGGTTTTTAGTTATTGATTATGGTTACCAAGTCATTAGTATGCACTTCCGCCGCAGGCGAAGACTGATTACCATCATTTTTGTGTTGTAAATTCCATCATCCAACCAGGTTTAGTATATCGTCTCAGCTCTATTTAACGCTCAGTTACCTCCTCTCACACCTATGGCTGGTCCATTTTGGATCGGGTATCTGCTCGTCACTTCGCACCCAATGTGCCCAGGACCCGAGTTGTCAGTGTATCCACTTACCCTGTGTTCTGTTCAAAAAGCACTTATTTGTGTACTGCTGCCTACCGTGGCCGTACTTGCTTTCAATTTTGAAGCACACCAGTGGTCAGCTTTCCTAACGGTACACGTTTGTTACTCGCTATGCAGTCCCCATCGGTTCATGGTCAAGGAGTCACCGGGCAAGATTCCGTTGCAACGGTAATCTACTTTCCACCCAAAATACAACATTAATAGTGGAACGAAGACCGATTAGTAGACAGAAAGCTCCCATACTATGACCAAAGGTGGGACAGAACACAGTAGTGGAACTAGAGACTTCCCTATCGTTTAGATGTACGTAGAAAAAACCCAACCCAGTATTCAGTTGTTGGTCTTTGAGGAGTAGACTTTTGGCTATCAAGGTGCTAGAGAGCATATTAAGTGGATGTTTATAATGTACTACTTTAAGTACCTTTACTCCATGAAGAACTTCCACTTCCTTGATAAATAATGACGATTTCCGTCCCTTTCGTCATTCCCTCAAAGTGTACTTCCTGTCTACCGGTCTAGTACGAGATACTCAATCATTCTGACTAAACTTCGATTTCAAAGTGACATGTAACTGCCCCTCGTAGAATGAAAACCACTTAAAATCTGATGGTTTCCTTATCATACAATTCTTCAACTACGACCAAACTCTCAGTAGTATCGAATTTTTATTCCGAACATTATAGTAGTCCAGGCATTCTTCGTTCACCCAGCAACGAGTCAATCATTGGGACCGCGTACGCCTGATAGAGTTTTTGCTCATATATCGACCCAAGCGTGTGTGCGACTGGCGGTATGAATTATGCTCACCTGTCTAGATGATACCTTTATGCTGACTTGGCTGATTTAATGAACAAAAGTTGTGCAAATTTGCACGACTCGGCTCACATAACATCTGGATCGTAAATCAGGCAAAAACATTACTAGTTGTTCAGCTGTTTGTATTCAATACTAGCAAGAACAGTCAACGCGTTATTGACTTTTCAGTAAAAGTGATAACAAAACGATCTGATGCCCATAATCACTATCAGGTGCATGCGATATACCGGAGCTTTTGTGTTCTATTACACCTCAAGACTTCCCGATATTTGGAAGTTGCTTTTCCTGGGTCATTTACTGGGCGTTTATTTTGACTGATATCACGTGACCCCACGGACCAAAAGAATGAGCAACGGTGTGAGAACTCACATGACAAGTGATATAAATACTAATCCACTGGCGATACAATGCAAATTTGGGACAGACTAGCATTGACTTCATGGCACTTAATAACTAGCAGTGACGTAAGTTGCCATTTTTAGTGTTAGTGGAATAGTTCCAATTCACTGAATTTCTTAATCATACGTGTAAAACGAAGCATAACAAGAGAGCCAGAAAATGAAGACGGAGTTAAACACACTGTCAATGGTATGTAGAGATGAAAAGTGACATAGCTAATCAAAATTATATGGGACTGGAGATTTTCTTTCCCTCACTTTTCTGCACAATAATAGGGTTTAGACCAACCTGCGGAACTACAAAGATTACACAGTTTATTGTGCTCCGTGAAAGCGTTCATGTGGAACAGCATTGGTGATATGTTGGAATGAATCTTCTCGGCCAATAAATTCTGTGATCTAAATTGGATAAGGAAATTCCATATTGCATTTAAACAGTACATTGGTGAGCACACAACAAATCAGGAACTAGATAACTCCCGATTCATATCTAAAGTGAAAATAATCTGTTGGTTTTCTTTAAACAGCAAGCATTTCATCAAGTGGAATCAATAAACCCCATAACGAGTTTCATACCCCGTCCCGCCAGAATTTCGCCGTATTTTCGCCTCCTTATTGAAGACAACAACCATTTTTGATATTAATATAACGGTCACGTGCAAAAAGTTAAGTACAAATTTCATTTGGTTAGCTAACATTTAAACGAAAATATGGTGAAGGGTGGAAAAAAATAGCCACGGGTCAACACAAGTGAGACGACAGCGCACTGATCAGTTGGGCAAAAAAATCCACAAACAAGCATCAATGGGGCGAATTAGCCGGCGGACGATCAAGTACTGACTGGAAAGAAAAACGTAAGCGAATGATTTTGGTTTATGAGACGAATGTTAGACTGATTAATTTAGCTGTTTTCTTTACAGCTAACGAGCACGAGAGACAAAGCGATTGTCGATTGACGAACCAAGGCCAGAGCAGATTTCACTCTGCTTTTCTGTGCATTAGAACTTCCCCTCAGTACAGATGGCCTATTGACAGTTGTCATTTAAAAATAAAGTGAACTGTGATGACGTGTGGGTTTGTGGTCTAACAGCTGACCTTGGCTGACTACCCGAAGAGACAACGTCACCGGTGTCTTCGCTTCAGTCTTCGCGGTGTGACACTGAGTGCATTTTTCAATATGCGAGAGCCCCAAAGTGGCGTTCAACCCACGTATCGCACTGTCAATACGCCTCCAGACTTGTGTCTGTTTCGACTGAGCTTTTGTAAGCTATGTGAGTAACTACTGAAGTTTTGCGAGAGTGCGATAGGGTTCGCGAGAAAAGTATAGCTAATCTACGGTGAATTCCATCAAAATTTAAATATCAACGTTTTGTCGGTGGGACATACTAGAGCTAGATTTTTCCCACCGGTGTTTGATGACGATAACCGTATCGTGTATAAATAACGATTAACTACTGTCACCAAGGGAATTAACAGCCGTGGCTACACCCATATTTCCGGACATCCATTTACACAAACCTCTTCATTGGTTGCCCGTCCAATTTATGCAACCAGTTGCTGTACACTCCAATGCACCTCTTAATTTGACTGGACGCAGGGGTGCACATAATTTATTGTTAATTATGCACATGAAATAATTCTGTTCCAGGTACTCATACAAATCAAACTTTACGTGGCAGATATCATATGCATACATAACGTAGTTGGGAGATCCAACTGAGACCCGTGTGTTCAGGGTGCAAGAGAATGCCCCCCCCATACCTATCCTAAACTACTTGATTTTTCAGTCGATCACGACAGTACCCATCTGTACGATAATTACGAAAATTGGAGTTGAAATAAATATGAAGAACAAATGCATGGTGAGAAAAAAATGGTACATTGTCAAATACTCCATATTTTCATCGCTAGCAGTATGACAATCCCGACCACTTGCCGCATGCTGCCTATCACTTAATCAAAGAATATTGCTGATACCTCATCCCAAGCTTCTGTTTTGAGATTTCACAATCTCTCAGTATTTGAAAGTTTCCCATTAGCCTAATCATTTCTTTAAATGGTACAATATGATCCAGTTGTCATAAAATAAATCGCGTCTCACCAGATTTTTGTGGAGACTCTCGGCCGATGGTCTGTGCGATGTCGTGTTGGCTTGAATCGGTAATTCTTATAGCAACTTACTCCCTTTCATGAGCTTACCCCTATTCATCCACTTCCCGAGGAACATGTGTAATCTGCGTCGCGCTGGTACTGTGCGTTCATCTTAAACTTTTTCCGGTAACCTTTATCATTTCGTCAACAGTAAGCCTGCATATCTATAATTTCCGTAATCCGTTTATTTCCCAGATATTTTCCAGAAAATTGATTATTTCTGAATGTTGAGGATGTTTATCTGATGCAGGTCCAGATCGCTCTTTATTTAAAACTGCGAATGTGGGAATTTCGTGACGTGCCCATCCACACAGCTCACACTGTCCCCACGCCAACCAGACAATTTCCGGAGGACATCCTCGAGATTTACACAAGATCAATTCGCTCAAGCAAACTGATTCATCTGCGTGTGATGCTGACAGAAATCTGTCCAACTCATTGACAGGAAGCGCGATAATAGCGCAGCAAGAAATAGCAATCCATTTCTTTATTGGGACTGCTTCTAACTCTTTGTGCAGTGGGTGTAGTCATTGGTGCTGGGTTCCGCAGCTCAGCACAAGGAGCACAAGGGATACTAATGCGTGGGCGGCATCCACGAATGACCTTAAATCCCAGCGATGTGATAGACTTAACGATAAGATATATTATAAATGTGTCCGAAATTAAAAATCTAATCTGCTTTCGGAATCCAAATGTATCTGCTGGCACCAATAAAGAGGTTTCTCACAGTGAGCGTTGCCATTAAGCGCTGAATAAAATTTGTTCCATTTTTGCCCGTACGATAAAACCTCCTTCGAACAAGACCAAACGCAAAACATTTCCATGACAGATGGCTCCATTTTTAACCATCCTATACACTAACAAATTTCCTGACATTTCAAGAGAAAATAGAGAAAAAACAAGAGAATTAACACCCTCAGCACCCTTCGTCTAGACAAGCGTTCACCTATCAGAACAAACGCAACCTCAATCGTAGTAGTGAACACGCTGGAGCAAATGAGTACTAAAGCGGTGTTTTTTGAGGAAAAGGGCAACTAGTGTGCTTTAGCAGTCACTTCATAATACAGTTCACTCGCCGTTCACTTTGAGCTTCAAAAGGATTTACCACCGTACCCAGGGAAATTGGAGCTACTGAATTTAGAACCCACGGAAATTGGAACCTAGGTCGGGTTCTTAAACCATCAAATTCCGCTGACAGTTTAAATGCCGGACCAAGGTGAGAGGAAAATGGTCTGTATTCTCTTGATCGCCTGAGAGCCAGGTGGCAGGTGATAGTGGAAAAAAGAAAACCATCTAGGATCTATGACTAAAAGAGCGAGTGCAGAACAATAGTGAAGAAATGCGAATTGTACTACACAGCACTTTGACGTCCAGTGAGACGCTTGTAGTGCTAAGTGATACCATCAGCGACAACATTCTCAAAAAAAGGCTGCACAAGTGGTTCGCCAAGAGCCACTCGTTAACCACCCAGCAAGCGTCACTGCCTATGTTGGTTTACATTCTCGGTGCTTTCATCACACATCACCGGAATTCTCGTTTAAGTAGCATCAAATAGGAACAGTCGACTGATACGAGATCTAAAACTAGCAAAGCCTAAGGAGTACGGAGAGAGTGGACTGCATGCGGGATTCAGAACAACAGATAGTCAGTAACGAAGTGGTCATGGTAGCCCTTAACTGACTAGTCCCCCGTAGTATGACTAGAAGTCCACACGGATTCGGATATTTTGGGCTTGACAGGAGCCCCTCAACCATAGAGCGATAAAGGAGTTCTAGAGGACTCTAAAACCCCATGAAACCAAATAGACTGTTGATTCTCACTGCAAAGTTCAGTATTCGCAGACATTTCCTGACTGACTGTCGTATGCTTTCTCCGAATTTCGTTAAAACAAGCTTTAGTCACTAGGGCTACACAAATCTTTTTTATGAACAAAACAGGCAGGTCGCCGTGCTTATCCACTTCCCATAACTCCGGGAATCGTCTTGGTATTACTTGAATGAGCAGAATTTGATCACTGGAGCACCAAAGGCAATAACATGACCTAGAGCGCAGACGATTACGGGCCCATCATAAAGCAACTGTTTGATGCCTTCACTAATAAATCCAGGACGAGGTGTACTTTTAACCAACGGTCACAATTGGCTAACAGCTCAATTCGCAAATTCCTGATGCAAAATGGAATAAAATATGCTTGTATTCTATGCGGTCATACGTGGTGGGAATAGCAATCGAGTTAAGATGTGGTCGATTTTTCTCTGTGGATATTTCTTCGGGCTTGGTGAATGGTTTACTCAGGAGGGTTATAATACCAGCTGAGGAATTCTCCATCACCCGATTGAAAATTGCCTTAAGAAAGGTTAGCTTTGGTAACCGCAACGTCGGATTACTATTACTTCAACCGACAAAGCTATGGTTTTAATAAATTTCCGTGTAACTTAAGAAAGTGTAACACTTTCGACTCAACCCGTAAATCATCCAAGTTTTGAAAGTTCTTCACTATTCCGTTAAAATATAGATGGAACGAAAGTACGTAGGGTATAAAAATTGCAGGGATTTAGATTTTTATGTCCTTGTGGTTCTCAGGTAGCTGTGATCGACTCAAGAGTCGAGGTGTAGGATCTATTTGAGACCTTTGCGAATTATGGTGCTAAATATTACATCGAGCGTTGACCATCCTATTACATCAAATCCATCTTGTTATGGATCTCGGCTTCGGATGGACACATCGCAGCCCAACTTATTGCCCAGCCCCACTTAAAATTGAGGTCATTATGTTAAACCCAACCATATTACAGCCTAAACAAGCCCATGTGTTTCAGTCACCTATGGCCCAAGATGTACCCCGTACTGGCGCTATGATGACCACAAAATGCGCCGTTAACACGTCAGTAATCCTAGACCGAAGACCTGCAATTGCATTAGAATCAAGTCCAGTCAACCGCATGACAGCTAGGACAATGATTTGGAACGTAATGGCGTACTTTCCATGAGACCGGATCTGTGACCTTAATAGATGACACACTGCAGGTCAGCTTTTGATGTAGGACAAAGTGAATGTGCACTGCAGGCCTCAGTGAAGGCATAAAAAGCAAGGCTAATTTCTATTACCCATTTGCAATTTCCCTACTGTGGCAAGCTGATAATCACCAAGAAATTCAATCAACTAACTCCAACTAAGTCCTTTCTGGTGAGCAAATGAAATCGAACAGCTTATTTCATTGAGACCCTAAGGTTTGGTGACAATTATGTACAACAGCTTCAATAGCGTGAATCTATACAGGTCGCCGAATCTATCTCCAATGTACAGTTCTTGGGACATTGTAATGGTAGGAAACCGGAGTCAGGATTCTTCAGTAAACACTTAAGAACTTTTCTGAACTGAATACTAAAGGGAAATCCTCATCCATCATTTCCGTCCAAACATCGTCCACCACTGACTCTGACAATGTACCTCTGATTCAAAACTGGACAATGTAGACACGAACGAGAGAGTAGGCACCCTCGGTTTGTGCCTTATTCACCTTTACTGAAGTTTAAAAGACCGTTCCTTGATAGTTGTCCGAGTTCCACGGGACCGTATATGTAGACAGAAAAAGATAATTATTTGCCTGGAAAGAATAGGAGCACTGGCCACATCGTGTACAGCCAACGACCAGTGTTTGGAGGTGGTGAAGTCTACACGCAACCACCACAGCTTAGCTTCCCCAATGAATTATACCCTTAGAAATTAGATTGGATTTTTCTCACTTATTACCATAATTAACTGACGTTTATCTGACTTGATTAATCCTATTTAGAATACACGATGCTTCATTAATGAAGTGACTGGCTTCATGGATTTCTTAAAGCAGTACATCTTGTATAACAACTTACTTGAAAACTATGGAATCGAAGCTGCGATCTCATGGTAATACAATAACACCAGGTATTCATTACATCGGTAGTAACAGACAGTCACAAGGTGTCTCGCCTTGGTTAAGAAAATTTAATCACTCCGATTATTGGCTCCAAATCCTAGGATATAGGTGACAGAATTATGTCAATGAAGCATGAAGGACGAAGATTCAAAGTGATTTAAAGGAAATTACCTAACGCACGACCGATAGTGCCCAAGTAATAATAATAATAATATTAATAATAATAATAATAAAATCCATTGATTTTTTAGTAATGATTGGTTCTACAGGAGAAGCAGATGCTTCTCGAACCACCTGACATCGGTTGATAATAAGTCTAATTTAATACAGTATAACTAATTGTCTCATCAAGTTAGAAGCTTACATTTCATCCAAGATAAAACGGCAAATTTTTACTCAAGGCGAGCCCAAAAAACTGCTTCAGGTAACAGAAACAGCACAAACTGTCTCGATAACATCCTCCATCTTAACCAGAATACGAAATAATTAAAACAGTGTGAAACTTTTCCTAATTGTTTGCGTTATTTGATATGCCTCCCTGCGTTTACACTGATCGTAGAATGTCGTCCATGTCTGAAGAAATCCGGTCATTTCTGGGTGAGGTAGGCATAGCGACTAGTAAAACCACACTGTATAACTCCCAAGGGAACGAACAACCTGAACGAATGAATGGAGCAGTATGAAGAACCATAACTCTTGCACTAAAGTCCAAAGGTCTTACCGCATTGCAAAGGGAACTGGGTGCTGCCGGATGCTCCTTATTCTATACAGTCTTTACTGTGCACTGCAACCAATGCCACGCCACATGAGCGGCTTCTCTTCTATAATCGAAATTCGACATACGGAATTTCAGTACCAACTTAACGTACTACACCTGGAATAGTACTCTTGCGCCGCGGTGTCAGATCAATCAAAGGATGACCTGCAGTATGGACATGTTTGTTTTCAGGATTAAAGAAAAGATACCGTCTAGTTTTGTAGCCTGGCTCCCTCTGATCATCCTAAACGCGCATATCTCGAAAATACCTTGGGTACAGATACCCACACACCCACCCATTCAGAAGACATCGCCACAAATCTATCCACGCAGTTACCCAGTAATGACACTGAAACCGTTTATGTTGACAAAATCCAAACACCAGATCCAACACCTCTTTTTGTACAACAAAAACGTACCCACCCACAAAACTTACGCAACAAAGAAGTTGGTTCCGTCTCGACAACTATCGTTTGCAATTAAACCACTGGGTAGAACGGCGTACTATTCGGTTACTGTTTTTACATGATTTCTCTCTTAGCATTCTAGATTGAATACCTCAGCAGTTCGTTGAATCAGGTATTCATTCAGGGCCCTCGAATTCTGAAATTGGACGTTGCGGAATAATCCTAAATCATTACAAGGGGAACACTGAGGAATAATCACAGTCCATTTCCCTTGTTTTATGGCCCTTTCAGCTCACGGTAAATACCTTCGTTCTAAATTTTTTCCCGCATAAGGTGTTGTTCATTCAATCGTTCTGAAGTTATGCGGCTAGGTAAAAATGTAAGAAGTTCAGAGTGCATGCTTTTGTCACCCGCCGTATCAAGATGTGCAGCAGTTAGGGGAGATATGTCTGAGCATTCTAATTCAGCACGGCTTTTACTAACCTGTCAGTTGTTGGCTTTGTTGCTTTTGTAGCAGCTTTTATTTAAACGCCAAGACGATGAAAACGACCCTGAAGATCCCGATTCACAAAAAGACAAAAATGACACTATGTTCTTCATCTCGGTTCTTCAAAGTTCTCCGATATTTCTTGATTAAGGTTTCTTACTTTACCTCCAAAAACTGTTGAAAACATAGGATCCAGTACAAGAACAGAACTACCGGGTTGTTGTACGTACTCCTTTCTTAGAAACCAGGAGGGAATTCTCATACTAAACCACTGTGGCATCAGCTTAATCTGCGAACGAGATCCTCACAAAGTCAATGCCATCAAATGGCGCAAGGTTGTAAAGATCATCGCTGAGGAAGTGTTTAACTACTTCATTACTAATTCCAGGGATGTGCACGCACTAAACTGCTCCTCATAATTGGTAATTAGGTTTTGTTTCTAAAATGAAGTATCAAATCATTGAAGAAATGTCGAGCAGGTTGCAAATCTGGCTTCAAATGATGAATCCCAAGTATAACATTATGTTTTTGACACCCAACTGTATCTGGTAGATTTTCCAAAGGAACTAAGCAATCAACCTTCTGGAGTAGACGGTGTTTAGAGTGTAATGAATAGTGCACGTAAAAGCGGATGTTTTATTATCAACCGATAACATCCGTGCTGCTCTAATACCTTGTAGACCCATCGAAGGTGAGCATTGCCCCAAATAAACGGTGCTTAATCTCTGCTACTGTTAAGTACCTATTCTGGTTTATGCAAAGCAGTCTAGTTAAAATGTACTTTCATGTAGTTTCCGTTCGTCACAAATTGACGTTATGAGATGTGATGGGAATGACATTACGAAAATCATATACGGTATCGGTGGTTTGCTGTCACTTGTCATTCAGCCATGCTTTCACCAAACAAAACTGCATTGTTTTGATGAGAAAGAACAGTTGCTCTCCTATTCTTTTCCTTGCAAGGAATCCCCCAGGTAGCAAATCTTTGCAAAAGTGCCAGATTATTTCGTTCAAAGAACTAATGGAATGATGTCCCTAGATTTTTATTCGACTGCGATTGAATTCGTGACATCAAACTTATTGTACTCAAAAAACTCTTATTACGAACTAATACATGATAGGATGATAGGATGGTGCGTGAAGTTTATTTTGGTCTAAAGATATGGAGGAAGCAGGCTTTCAAGGACCTGGTCATACTTCCCACGTAAAGTGGTTACATGCTGAGGAATAAACCATTGAATTATAATGGAAAAAGATGAGCATATGGAAAAGAAAACGTACCGAGAAACTGCTTGTTCGTATGCCCCAGCAGTGGAACCATGTTTTACGTACTGATGTTGGCGGAATTTTCCAAAGGAGATGTTTGACTTTGGTATGTGCCAGTGTATATGCTGTTTTAGGCCAAGAAACCCGATTCGAACCATCCGGTCGTACAGCGACGTGCTTGATACGGAATCTCCGTTACGAAAGAGTTTATTAAGCAATTCGTCAAAGGAAACTGTGGAATTGGTGCTGAAATAACGAACAGTAGTCAGTAATAAGTTGTTAGTTAACAGCAAGGAGCTTTGTACACGGGAATCGAAAATCGATAAACATGAATTTTTTCAAACTGCTTCAGCATAGAAACGATTTAAGAGATGCCCAAATTGTTGTAATACCAATGCAATTATTTTATACCTGCTTTGCCACACATGCTGGCGAACTATGCCGCTTCTTATTTCCATCTCAGATTAGTGTAAGTGCTTTACTCTTAAGCACCCAAACCAATCGAAAACATTCATAGCATTAAGTATAACTGAATTCCCTGTTCCGCTTAGGCATTTCAATTAAGAGCTGGATTTTCCCCAGTGCGCCGGTCACGAACCCCTCATTCTAGCTGGATGAGGAATCGCGGACACCCAAAGCGGACTGCCCTCTGGTAGCCCGTGTTGAGTCCAGAATGGCCAATTTTGGCCTGATTTGGGAGATTTGCGCACGGACACTGCCAATGAGTCACAGTAAGAATGAAGCTAGAAAATTGTTACCCTTAGGCTCTCATTGGCTTAGCATAAACGATGCCCGTTGAATATTTTAGCAGCATTCTGAATGACTACATGTAAAACGTTGTGTAAAAAACCTAATTGTATTTAACCCTGTGATAATAAAGCTTTTGAAAATACGTCAGCGGAGAACGTTACGTATCTCGAGAACGCTTAAACTGGACTCTATTTGTTGAGAACACAACGCCTTTTTTTAAGTGCATCACCATAACTATACCCGTTGTGAAGCAAACCCTTCTTCTGGGAAATCAGCCCTGAAAGCATTCAGTCCGCAACGCACTTAGTGGTAAACAATGTCCCCATCACCCTAAAGTGATTGATTGCGGTATCAACCACAGTAGCACCGATGCGCACTGAGAATAACAAACCCGCGGTGAAGGAACGTGTAAGTAACAAATCGATGTATTTAGACCAACACATCACACTTCCGCCTTTGACAGCACTAGCAGTTTCGACTATTCTTGACTTCTCTATCAGTCGGTGGTGAGACGGTGCCGTCGTTTCATCCTAAGCCTTTGCAAGGATATTTTCCAACACACTTAACATTGGTTGAATTGCACATTGACATAACGGTTCTTTCCTTGGAGTCCCATACGTTTTCACTGTTGTCGAAATTCGAAGACTAAGACAAGTAAGATTTATTATCCCTTCAGCATCCGTCTAAAGAATGGTGCTGGATGCAGACGTACGCTGTCGCGCTGGTAGTTCAGTAATTTTATCTAGCCATGTTCACGAATTAACTTAATACCTCTCCTGAAAATTCACCTTCTTCGCCCACTCTCCGAAGAAGGTAAGGGATTCTCTATTGTACCGGGGAACTGTTGAATCCACTGCCGACCTTCACTGTTTTGGTAATAGAGTTCATGAATATTTCTATTTAACAAACTTTAACAACTTTCCATTAGCATTTCCCTTTAAACTAATCATTTCCGAACTGTGCCGAATTTCCCTTCATTGCTGGTTTGCTGATTCTATTAACTAAAGGCACACGGGTGAACGAGATGCAGACTGAGTGCCGGTGACCCAGTCCCACGTATGTAGCGTACGTCGCCCAAACGCCGACGGGTAACAGTGACAAGTTCCAGTGGCCAAGCAATACCGAAATACGGAATCCCTCATGTGACATTGAGTCTAACCCTCACAAATCACATGACAAGAGGCACCTCAATAATGTCCGAGAGTATTGTATGTGTCAAAAGCGGCAAGAATCAAGCTCCCCTAGGGAGGAACGCCATTTCTGACGCTGTGATAGAAAATGAGAATACATCGCTGCTACGTATTTAGTCAAAGTATCTGAATTTTGGAATAATGGGGAAGCACACTTGGTGCATGCGCCCCAAGGTGAGTGGTAAAGGTCCTCCCATACATAAATGGCCGCCTCATTTGTGCTGACCTCGTTTACATGTCAGTGTAAATATTATTTCATAGTACTTTAGTGCAAAATTGAAGCGACTCATACAAAGATAAACAACAGGTCGCGTTCATTGAACAACAGCTAGTCCGCTGGCGTTTCAGGGGTTTCTGTATCCTATTGGACGTAGCATTCGGATAGATGAATCCCAATGGAAAATTTGACGTAGACAGTATTTATCATTTGCATCCCCCCTCCCGCATCCGGAATCCTGGGCGGATTCGATGCCAAGGCATATAGTTTTGTTTGACTGTTACTGATGCTTGTTCAGATCCTGCTTGTCAAGACGTGTTAGTAACTCCAAGAACGTGTGAATAAGCTCGATGAAGCAGCCTTGCGGGCTAGGTGGCTTTATGGCCAGATGTACGCAAAAGTAGGCATGCACTGGGATATCCTCAGAGTTCAGAGGACTGAATCAGGACGATTACCACGCTTCAACTGAATCATAAAAGCGATGGTCGGCCGTAACAGGAGTCACCCAAGAACAGTACTGCGAATGAGTTTCGGTCGCGATTTCGACGTTTTATACTTGCCTATGCATTTTCCCGACGAAACAAATATCAATGAGACGGCTGTTACTGTCAGTCTCTACTCGGCTGGAATGGCTGATATGATTCTCTAGCAAAACCTCACGTGGACAATAACCAAAATCTACTACAATTATTCGTTGAGACCAAATACTTGAGACATATCTGGATAAAACTTATTCGTTTATTACCAGGAAGAGAGAGTAAGGAGCTGCAGACGCAAACAAAAAAAACAAGCACTAAGCGTGTGAGGTCCTGCGGATGCTAGAAACCAGCTTTAAGAAATG